>PVKZ01005392.1:0-54414 GCA_004027375.1 Macroglossus sobrinus
CCTCTCTGTGCCCCAGTCATATGGGCAAGAAAATGGGTTTCCCTCCCATCTCACAGGCTGCTTCTTGGGCACAGAGTTGGGCCTGTCCCGTCTCCATCTTGCGCCCCAGGTGATCTGAACATTCCGAGGCGTTGGGTGCTGTCTGGATTTGGTGGGAGCCATGAATTCTCTCATCTCTCCACTCATGTGTCCATCTGTCCATGTCGCGTCCCTACCAGACACCTCCAAGGCATTTCAGACCCCACCTGCTCCGAAAAGCAGCTGCTCCCACCTTAGTCATTCCCTTCTGAGAACCATGCAGCTTTCAGACCAGCCATGAAATATCAGAGTCGGGCCGACGACTCCTTGTTTCTCATCTGTCCCATCGAAGTCATTCCCAAGTCCTGGCATGTCACCCTCCAAACATGCACTGGGGTTTTTTCATCCAGCTGCCATCTCCTCTATTATAGATTGAAGTCCTAAGCTTCCAGAACCTCAAATGTACCTTATTAGGAGGTAAGGTCTTTTCAGAGGTAATTAAGCTAAAATGAGGTCATTATAGTGGGCCCTGATCCAATATGGCTGTGTCTTTATAAGAAGGGGTATTCGGAGACAGACATACACATACGGACATGCAGAAGATGAAGGCAGAGATCAGGGTGATGCTCCCACAAGCCACTGGGTCTGTGTTACTTCGTTAGTCAGCCCCGGGAAACGAATACGCCGTCTTACTTGGATTCTCGTTCCTCACTGGCTCCTCCCTTGTCTGTTTCCAGTCTGTTCTCTTGCAGGGCAGCAAGAGTGATCTTTCAAAAAGCTGATCCAATCATGCCACTCCCAGCGAGGACACTTTCTCCTTGTATTTAGAATACAATCTAAACTGTATCCCGGTTTATGAGAAGCCAACACGATTTGACCCCACCTTACTTCTGAATGCCCTCTCAAGCTGTTTTCTCTCTCTCTCTCTCTCACTGTAGTCAGTCATGCTTACCTCCTGTTACTCCTTGGAATATTACAGAGTTTCTTCCTGCCTCAGGGCCTTTGTATATGCTGCTCCGTCTTCCTGAGAGATAATGCCAGCTGTTCCTACGACCGCTCCTGTCTCAGGATTCGGTTGTCTGCTTAAATGCTAAGACATATTATTATCAGAGACCCTCCCCACCCCATTCCCTATCTCAATGTACCCTCTTTATTTCCATCTCAACATTACACAGGATGATTACTTATTTAATAATTTTTAGTTCGTTTACATGTGTGTTTAACACCTATCTCTCTGAAAAATAAAAAGTAACAGAGTGTATAATCCTCACCTTCATATTCATAATTTATCACCGGTGTCTGACCTACAGTAGCATCCACATACTGTGTTGAACAGATAAGCAAATGGATGGCCATCCGTGGTACTTTTCAGAACTAGTCTGCATAGTACGTGCCACATTTACTCAGCACATGTACTGAGCACCTCTGCGTATCAGGCTCTGTTTTAGGCACGAGAAATTCAGCACAGGCCAAGTCTAGGCTGGGCAGACCGTCAAAGGGTCCTGAGACAGAAACAGAAGTGCTACATCTGAGGGATGATGGCACAAAGCCCACTGAGGCGGGAGTGTATTAAGAGTAAGGTTTTTGAAATATGGGATATCGGAAGAGAAAGGGGGCAAAACCAGATTTTTTAAACTATAAGTGAGCAAGGGTCAGAGCAGGGAGAACCATGGGGGCTATTTTTACTGTGCGGGAGAGGCATGGTGACAGCTTGAGCCAATAGATGACACTCATGCTGGGCAAGAGAAATAGTCAGGTTCTAGGTAATTTTCAAAGGGAAGCCTAGAGGAGGAGCTGATGAATGGGACGTGGGCAGAATTAATCGCAAGAGAGCAGCCGTGGATAATTCCCAGGTTCTTGACCCGGGCAGGCTAATGAATGGGGCTGTCATTTACTGAGATGAAACCACTTACAAGAAGAGCGAGTTGCAAGGGAGAAAGATCAGGATCTCAGTTTTGGACGCGTGACATCGGAAACGTCTGTTAGACAACCTGATGGAAATGCACGTGGGCAGCGGCTGCATGAGTCAAGTTCAGGAGCAGGGTCTGTTCAAAGTGATCAATGAATTTCAAGCCACGGGATTTTATAGATAGACAGTCTATTAGGACAGGGCCTGGAATAGTTGGCAATCGGCAAACTATCACTGTCAGTGGGTGTATTGCGAATCCGTCCTTCTGTGTTAAATGTCAAGTCAAGTTCAGGAGTGATTGGGATTTAAATAATGTTATTGACATCCTATGCGATGGTGGCCATTTATTTAATTGATTAAGATGGAACAGAAAAGGATACTGTATTTCTGTAACAGCTCGTGTCTATAGAGGGGGGGAGGCGTTTTTTAAAAAATGTGTATCAGATAGTCTTTTCTCCGACAGACATTTATAGAATCCTTATTATGTGTCAGCCACTGACTGTATCTAGATTACGTAGGGACGATAGCAGGCTGTCCCCAGAATTCCAGGTCTGCGGAAGGGACAGATGTCTGGGATGTAGCTCGCAGTCCTTGCTCTGATCACCTGAGCGAGCTGTGAAGTTCAAGAGAGAGAACAGATGGTGATGAAGTTCGTCCATCTGTATCGTTAGCATCCTCAGACGTGCAGACTTTAAGGCTAGCACTGCGAAGTGGCTTACGCAAAGCAAGTCCAGGCCTTGGACTCAGATTTTTCTATTCCTGGATCAGAACTCATGGCTACGTTGAACCGACTCCCTCCTAAGACAAACATCATTCTCAAATGACAATGTCAGATGAGTCCTCGGTTCTCCATTTGAAAAACCGAGAGGAAAGGCGCATTCTTCCGGGCGACGTGTTTGCATCTATAATGAGCATTCCATGCGTCGCTGTGTGTGAAGATGGGAATGACACCGTAAACGATGTTCTGGCTCTTTCCGAGGGACCCTGAACGAATGACGTGATGTCAGTGAGTGTTGCTACCCCAACCCGTTCAATGAGGTGAATGACAGTAACTATGTTGTGATGTTGGCACGCCCCAGCTCTAGCTGCTGTCACTGTTGTTGGGATATACACATGTGGTCACAGGCTTTCATCACGTGTATTTAGATCTGTGTGTCTTTGATTTTTGATTAGCTAGCCCCACGGATCTGACAAATGAGAGAATGAACGTCTAGGGGAGGAAAAAAGACCTCTTCTCA
Organism: Macroglossus sobrinus; assembly: GCA_004027375.1. NCBI lineage: Eukaryota > Metazoa > Chordata > Mammalia > Chiroptera > Pteropodidae > Macroglossus > Macroglossus sobrinus. The sequence continues at coordinate 3,166 of PVKZ01005392.1, forward strand.
AAAGGTGTATTTTTACCATTTGTGAATCATTATTTTTCATATCACGATTTCCTCTGCTTACTGAGAATTCGTCTTCCTCCTGAAGAACTTATTGACAAGAACCTTAAAACTGTTAAACATAGAGTATTGGAAATACAAATCTATGTTTTCTTTCTAATTTCAGGGCTTATAAACCAATTCCCGTGAAAATAAAGTGATTCAGGGGTCGGGACTCATGTCCACCTAGAGAAAACGAGTCAATTTATTAAAGATTAGAAATGGCTAAAGAGTGACTTCACGGTCGTGCCTGAGCCCCCGGCGGGGAGTGGCGGGCGGAGGGAGGCCGTGACGAAGCGTTTGCCGAGGGCTTACGCCACGTCCCACACTGGCAGCTGCTTCTCGTGTGTCTTTCCAGTATGTGTCTACATGGCCCCCACCGTGACAGATGAGAAAACCGAGGGTCAGAGAGACCAGGCCACATACCCTAAGTCACATGGATAATAAGGTGAATTATGAGGAATCAGGGGCATCTGCCTCTAAGCCCTGTTCTCCTTCTGCATCTCCTTCTGCATCTCCTTCTGCATCTCCTTCCAGCACTCTGTAGAGATGAACTTGCACATTGAACTTGAAAGATTCAGGCCCGGTGTTGCCGACTGCCCTGAAGGGTGCAGCCTCAGCACTGCTGATATTTCGGGGTCAGGTAATTCTCAGTCAGGGAGGGCAGCCCTGTGAATGGCGGGATGTTTATCAGCAGCATGCTTGACCTGCATTCATCCATCAGATAGAGCAAATCCTAGCGCAGGACAATGAAAATGTTCTCAGATATCGCCGAATGTCTCCTGGGGACAAAGTGATCCCTGGTGGAGAACTACTTCACCAGACAGTGGCCTGTGGGGTCAGCTCCCATCTCTGGACGATATGCTATTGAATCATGGGCCCGAGGGCCTCTGCAGAAGACATTTACCTGCCCATCTGTTGTGTGGCCATTTTGTGAGGGACCCTGGTTGCCACGTCCTTCTTTGCTGCAAAGTCTGTGCCTGTCGACATTTGAAACTCATCAGCAGCGCGGAGGAGAACTTAGCCCGGCTAGAGGCCACTTCTCTCAAGGTACGTTTTCCTGCCCTTTGAGAGAGGGACCTTGTTTCTGTTCCCCACCGTTCCTCAGGGTTCTCCCCTTCCGCGTTCTGCTCTCCAGAAAATCAATTCAGCTGCGCCCCACGCTGGGGTCTCCCTAGAATCCCGAGTCCCATGGTAAGATGAGTCGCTATGTCTGCGTGAGGAACCCCAGAGCCCAGCACACGGCCTGCGGACAGCACTATGTGTCGAATTAGTTAACGCTGACTTCATTTATCGTGTCACGAAGCGGTTCCTAGCATTTGGTAGCAGACACCGTGATGCCCTCTCGTGAGCCCTGGGTACCCACAGGTCCCATCGTTTCGGAGGGTGTTTCCTGCTCTGGCTTCAGGACAGTCCCCTGCAAGTGGGACTGAGCCCCAGAGCGCCACACCGGTCGCCTGCTCATCGGTGTTTCCTGAGCGTCCTCCTTCCCTTCCCTGTATACACGCCCTCATCCCACCCCCAGTATCAGGCCATCGTGACAGAGTCGCAGAGACTGGCAGGGGGGACCTCAGACACAAACGATTTCTGCCTGGCAGCTCTGGAGGCTCGTACTCAGAGCCTGAGATGTCAGCAGGGTCGGTGTCCTCTGGGGTCTCTCCACGTGTCCCGTTGGGGGCCGTCTGCTCCATTTCGGAGAGAATGGTGGGGAGGCTTCGACATATGAAGTTGGAGCAGACAGGGTTCAACCCATGACTCCCCCTTTACCCATGTTTCTTCCTTTTGCCTCCCAAAGAGAGACTTTATGTGCTCAAATCCCCATCCATCCATCTGAGTCTGGGGGACACAGTCTAAGGCCATCGATGGCGATCTTTCAATGGTTTTCAGTGTCTAATCCATCGATAACCTCTGCCGAGGCATGATGACCCGCAGGGCACATGTGGCGAAGCTGTGACCAGCTTTCCCACAGCGAGAAGAGCGAGCACTGGGGCGGGAGTGTGTGTCTGTGGGGGGCCGGCGTCTTCACACCCCTCCTGTCGCCTCCCCCGCGGCCCTCCGTGATCTCGGAAGGTCTTTGCAAGTCTCGGGAGAGTTCATGGGACTTGGGATACAAGTCTAGATAGAAGTCATCACTGATCTAAGAAGTTTCTTTTCTTCTTTCTCCCCAAAGTGTCGATATGGATGCTGGAGCAGAACTGAGCTTCTGTATCTCAGATCAACGTCATCAGCTTCCCCGAGCGGGGACTCTGGGGACGCACGAGGCTGACCCAAGGGAAATACCCAATGAATGAGAGCCCATCTCCCAAATCTCCGCTGTGGAAATCGTCGTGTGGATTTCAGTGCTAAGAAAGCGCCGTTCCCAGTGTGGAAAGGCACGCTTCCTCTCTGGAGGTTCGGAACTCAGTAACAGCTTCTGCCGAAAAGCATTAGGTTGACTCACATCATTAGTGCATTTGAAACGTAGTCCCATTCTCTGTGATGGATTTTCTTAATTTACACGCTGCTATTTCAGGGTACCGGCAAAACCACGCAACAGTGACAGCGCCGAGGACAATCACAGCTATTACTACCCATGTTGATGGAACACTTTATGTTCTAGGTCCCGTGATCATTTTGCACGTAACGGTTCAGTGAGGTGGGTGAGCAAACAAGCACAGTCCTCAAGCTGCTTTACAAAGGGAGACTGAGGGTTGGAGCGACGAGCTTGTTCCCTCGTGATGGTGCAGCTGACAGGTGAGACCCCGTCGGCTCAGACTCACGTTCGTGTGATGCCACAGGCTGGAGGTGACCTCAGTGCTGTCCTCTTCGTGTCCTGTTTTAGACCACCCTAAACCTTTTTATGAAAAGTGGCGGACTCTGTACCATGGGAGAAGGTGGAGGCACCCTGCTCAGAATCCTTTTCACAGAATCTGCTGCCGGAAGTGGAAATGACCTTCAGCCCAAGCAGCTCCAGCCTCAGAGCCACGCCAGGTGGAGGTGAGCATGTCAGGGCCACGCTTCCCCTGGGATTCTCGCGGTCGCCTGCTGAGTGCAGCAGGGTTACTAGCCCCACGATGGGGAAAATCTTCCCATGGGTCCCTTTGGCTCAGAGATACCTTATTGTCCTCGCAGTGTGGTCTGAAGCTCTTTCTATTCAAATCTTCCTTCCTTCTTCCCTTTCAGGGGTGTCCAATCAGCATCTTGATCTAAGCTTCTTCCCTTACGAGCATTTCTCTCCATCAATCTCTTGCATGTCTGATCTCATTTTTGCATCAGAGAGAAGACAAGAAAAAAAGTTTATTCTTTTTTTTTTCTACTTATGTAATGCAATCCTAGAGGTAACTTAATGCCTGGGACTTATTCAGCGCTCAATACATATTTGGTGGGTAAAGGCCTTCTGTATTTAGCTTGCCCACAGTATTTAAATTGAGAGACACGTATGCTGATGGACAACTGAGGCAGGGTGCATAATGAAACAAAGTTTCGTGATGAGGAAAGAAGAAATGAAGTGCTTCGGGGATAGAAGATTAAATTGGAGAAACCAGCAGAGTTTCACAGACACAGCAGCATTCAACCCGATTAGAAAGAGCATATAACATCTTCGTGAGTGAAGAAAGTCGAAAAAGTCGAAGCTACAGAAAAAGTGTGAGCGAAGTCGGGAGGTGCGTTCTATTACATAGATTATGCTAGAGAAGTAAGTGGTGCCATACGTCTGAGGTAGCCTTTTATAGGGGAGCAGATGGGGAGCAGAGTGGAGAGGGAAACTGAGGCATGAGTTTGTGTATGAGTCTCATACTCCGAAGGATCAAAGAATGAGAATGATGGTTGTTTTATAACGGCGTTGTCCAGAAGTACAAGGCAGGCTACAAATTCGAGCCATCCACGTGTTTTAAAATTTTTTAGTAGCTACATAAACATCTATTAGGAAATAGCCCCAAATAATTCAAGAATGTATTTTATGCTATCTGATATATCCCAAATATTATCACTCTAGTATGTAATAAAACTAAAATTATGAATGAGCTATTTTACACTATTTTTTTCTTACTAAATTTTCAAAAGCGCATCTCAGTTCAAAAGGCCACCCATGTCTAATGAACATTCTACTAGGCAGCACCGTTCTGTAGTATCCAATCCAGAATGTCCGAACAAAGCACTTAGGGGATCCCCACCAGGGATTAAAAGCACTTCCTGGAGCACTCCGCAGGTCACGGGGTCAAAGCCAGACCTCCCGTCGTGGGATGCGTTGATTAAGAGCACGGCCTCCGAGAGAGCGTTGGCTTTGGAGACGGGTCGCAGCTCTCGCACGGCTCAGCGTGGGACAGTGAGCACAGCACGGCGTCTGCTCCTTCACCTGTCCTTCAACCTTACTCTGCCCTCTATCGAGCTGTCATTAGCATGTTTCTGCAGGCGCTATTCTGCGTACCTTACAAGATCCATTTATTTTATTTAGCAACCCTAGGAGGTCGGTACTGCTATTATCTCCTGGTGCTGTTAGAGGTGTGGATGCTGTGACAGAGAGAGAGAGAGGTGACATAACTCTCCCGGGGTCACCCCGTGAGTTAGTGGTTGAGACAGAACTCAAACCCCGGCCGTCCATCTCCAGGATCCAAATGCTTACTCTTCTTTTATGCCATCTCTCCAGCAGGGCGCTAGGATTCCAAACGATAGACAACTACAACGACAATGACAAAGCAACAGCCACCCGATCGAGTGCTCGGACAGACAGAACCCGATGACTCTTCAGGCAGCAGAGCCGAGTTCTGAGCTAGAATTGATGTAAAATAAACTGTTATTCCCCAACATCAGCACCCACCAGTTGTGTGAGACGCATGGAATTAATTCCTGTTCGTACAGAGTTCTTAGAAGTTATATTCTTTAATATTTTATTGCACCGAGGGCTTTAACAAGCACTTTGATGTGCATTCACACTTCCGATCACTAGGAGCGAGATGTGATTTTTGTCTTCCGGAGGACGAGGGGGAGTTTCTGGGTGGCAGACGTGTCTGCAGTCGGGGAGAAGGTGGTCTCAGGGCGAGGGCTCTGAGCCAAGCCTGCCGATCTCCCTCGGCGGTTACAGTCCTGTGACTAAGGCAGATGGACACTTGAATCAACGTTGTTGCGTGAATTGGTTTTTCGAAGAGCTGCGTGTCTGTAAACAGGGACTTTGCCCTTGACATTCCCTCCCTTCAATAATAAGTGTCGCCCACTGGCACGGGCTAAATCATCTCCTACCAGGATGTGTTGGAGTCCTGACCCCCAGCAGGAAGTGTGACCTTATTGGAAATAGGGTCTTTGCAGATGATCGCATTAAGGGGAGGTCCCCAGGGTGAACCCTAATCCAACACGACCGATGTCCTTAGAAAAAGAGGCGGACGGCTTCAGGGGGGAAATGATGTGAACTCACGGGGACACACGGTCATCTGGAGACCGAGGAAGGCGTGAGGCTCCCGGAAGCGGGGAGAGAAGGCCGGGGACAGAGTCTCCGTCCCCGTTCTCAGAGGATGCTTGCCCTGTCGTCTTGGCCACTCGGGGCGGCTATCGTAAAGAACCACAGACTGGGCACCTTGTGAAGAATAGAAACCTATTTCTCACGGTTCTGGAAGTCCAAGATCAGCGTGGTGGGTTCTGTTGACAGCGTCTCCCGGGCTGCAGACTGCTGGCTCCCCCATGTCCTCACGTGACAGAAGAGAGGGAGGGAGCTCTCTGTGGCCCCTTTGATAGCAGCACTGAGTCCACTCCAGGGGCCTCCGCCCTCTGACCTATCACCTCCCAGACTCCTCGCCTCCTAATCCCATCGCCCTGGGAGTTAGGACGTCAGCACACGAACTGGGGGAGGGCGCACACACTCAGACCACACACCTTGATCCAGACCTTTCATCTCGAGAATTGTGACACACGAAAGGCCTGTCGTGTGAGCCACCTAGTGTGTGGTCCTTTGCCACAGTGGCTACAGGAAACTAACATGCCCTTGACCTTCCCACGACTGGCTCTCTGAACTTCAACGTGACCTCATCAGAGACTTTTTCTGAAAGTCACCAACGCGGACCGTGACTCATCATGGTTATTTCTTTCCTTAATCTGAAAAAAAAAAAGAAACTTGTTTGATTTTTTTCTATAAAATCCATCTCCTGAAATTAGAATATTAGCTTTGTGCAAATAAGTACTTCATCGGTCTCATTTATTAAGACTGCTTGGCATCAAGTGTGAATAAGTATGGACTGATTAGCGAGGAAAGGAGCATGGGGGAGGCGGGTGGGCGGGCAGAAAGGGGTGCAGGGAGGAGGGAGGGCATCAAGGATGGAGCTGGCTTAGCTCCTTTGGTGGACGGGCTCCGTACATTGCCCTGATATCATCATCATCGTCATGACAACGTTTTTGTTGAACCCATTCCATCCAGATTTTAGAAACCAGCTGAAGAAGCCCTCAGCCTCCCTCAATGTATTTTTATACAATTTTATTTCATCGTTAACTGTGGATCCTTTTGACTTTGAAGTGTTCCAATTTCAGGATCTTGTAAAAATAAATATTTGCCTTATTAACAGGCTTGCTCATCTACTAATTGCTTTAAAAAAAAAAAACCCAGCAGAGCTTTGCTACAGCTGTGGTTTCTGTGACCTTTATTGATATTATTTTACATCTAATTACATGTATTCTTTATGCGTAGCTCAAAGCAACTCTTGTCACCATTCTGTCAAAGTGACCCATGACATCTTAATTATTATCATTCCATTTCCTTGCAATAATAGTAGCAGAATATTCCACAAATATTTTTTTTAGGCCGATCTCTCCTTTCAAAGAAATGACGATTTGGACTTGAGAACGCAGAGTTTTTAGTCGTGCTCCCTATTGTGCACTTTTAATCGTTGAACCCTCTTGATCCCTTTCTCCCTGGAGGCCCATTCACATTAGGGGGAAGAGACGCTGAATCAGACCCCAGAGAGAGGTCAAGGTCAAAACCCGCAGTGTGTTCCTGTTACAGGACCTTGAACAAGCCACGGAAGCTTTCTGACCTGTAGGTTCCTTATCTTTTTAGACCCAGAGACACCACGTGTCTGTGAGGAGCCCTGGGTGGGGGGCGGGGATGACTTTAGACCACGTGACCGTTCCGCACGATGGTGGGGTTCTCAGAAAGTGACAGTGGCTCACTTCCTGTTGTTTCTGTCTTTACTGAAATCTCCCTTTTTCTTCTCCTTGATTCTATCTGGTGAGATTGGGAGGGAAGGAGAGAGAGAGAAAGAGAGAGACAGAGACAGAGAGAGAGACAGAGAGAGACAGAGACACAGAGAGAGACAAAGATACAGCCTGTCCGATCTCTTTTGCTGTGGTGTCAGGTGCCTGTGGCATTGGTAGGAAAAGGGAAGTAGTTGTAGTTCTTGCATAGCTGGAGGCTGTGTGTGTGTGTATGTGTGTGTGCGCGCGCGCGTGCACGCGCATGTGTTGGAGTATAGCAAATCAAACAAGGTCACAGCATCAGGACCCCAGCTCTGAAAAGAGCCCGTGGAGCCAGTCTCTGAGTAGCGTGCATCCACCTTCCACTTGAAAGTGTGCAACCTGTCCGATCCTAAATCGTGTTGCACCCTTTCGGTGCAGGTGCTGGGAACGGCTGGGGCTTCTGCCGCCTGGTGGGGGTTCTGTTGCTTGGTCTCGCTCGGGCTTGGACATGCGGGTTGCCTGGGAAGCACTCTGGTGGCTGGAGCTCTGGCTGGAGCAGGTGGGGCCTGGTGGGGGCGGGGGAGTGAGTGGGCATCAGAGGTCCTTTGACATGGAGGTAATGAGGCTTGCCTTGCAAGGTTTTATGAATGGAGGGGAAGTCCTCGCCTTCTGGAGTCCCTTAACACATGCGTCGTCGGTTACCGGATATTGGGTGCCAGCTCCATGGCTGGTGGGTCTTACTCTAGGAAACTTCTGCTGGCCTTCCTGCCTCCTGTCCCCTCCAGGAAAAAGAGCGTAGGGAGTAGAAAGCAGGAACGAGCTGCCTAGGAAACCTGCGAAGACCTCCAGTCTCATTCCTTTTTCTGCTGGAGAACACACCGCTCCCGATGTGCGTCTTTCTCCTGTCTCTCCTGCCACGTGCGTGTCCACCTGGGACCTCACCTGCAGCACATCCCCGAGCCTCCTTGCCTTCCGGCTGCGGGGCGGCCCACGCAGGTGGACGCAGGTGTGAGGCTGAGGACCAGGCTGGGTACACTCTTCACTCGGCTTTCTTCTCGTGGGGTCACTATGGCTGAGACTCCTGACCAGGGACCTACGATTCCCATCCCTGAGGCAGCCCCCACCCTGGGTACCGGAATCCACTTTCTCCTCTGGCCCTTTCAAGCCCGGGAGTGGCAGTGACCCTCCCCGTTGCCAATGACCTTGAACTTTCCTCGAAACCTGCGCATCCCTTTGTAAATTGTTCCTTTATTAACCGTCCTGCATGTATCCCACTTTGAGGGGACTGTTTGTTGTTCTCTGTGACGGTCCCCCCCAGATGCAGATAACCGTCCACTACCAAACGTCCTTTCTCCTCTCCCACGAGGTGGGATTGTGGCGGGGAAGAGGCCTCTGAACCAGGGGCTTCCCTTCCCAGCCCTCTCGCCCCGAGGTGGGTCACGTGACCAGGTTGAGCTGCCACGCTGGCTTGCAGGGTGTGTTTCCACGCTCCGGTCCACCTTGGGGCCATCGTGGAGGCTGCTGCTGGGAGATGGCACTGTCACAGCTCACGGAAAGAGGCTGGACTCCAGAGTCCCTGCTGGGAGGGGAGCCCCTTGACCCGGAAGGTGAGCGAGAGGTAAAGCTTTCACACGGTGAGCCACGGAGCCCAGCGATGCTCTGTGGGTGAGCCCGGCTTGGGGTGCGAGGAAGGAGGCCCCGCCTGGGCGCTTCAGACACATCGTTTCCGAGCTGCGTGATGCGCCTTTAATCTGAGCGTCATTGTCACCATGTTACACACGAGGACATGAAGACCCAGCAAGGGGACCCTCTGAGGTCACACAGCTGAGTTGTCCCTACCCACTTCCAATCCACATGTGGGAGTCCGAGCCCCAGCGCCTTCGATGTGACTGTCCTTGGAGGAAGGGTCTTTAAAGGGGGTGATTAAAATAAAACAAAGTCGTTGGGATGGGGGGTGGCCCTAATCCAATAGGACGCGTGTCCTTATGAGAAGAGGAAATTTGGACACACAACATACACACACACACAACACACACACACACACACACACACACACACACACACACACACAGAGGGACAACCACGTGACAATGCAGGAAAAAAAAAAAGATCACTACAAGCCAAGAGCGGGGCCTCAGAAGGAGCCGGCCCCGAAGATGCCTTGGTCTCGGGTGTCCGGCTCTGCGAGGAGACGCATCTCTGTGGTTACAACTGCTTCATCCGCGACCCTCTGTCCTGGCAGCCCGGGAACCTAACGGCATCGTTATTGATGGAGAGCTGGCGTCTTCCCGCCACCCCGGGCTCCACGCAGTTTCTGGAACACGCGGCCTCAGCCCCACACCGTGTGCTGGCCCCAGACAGCTGCGTGTGAGGGCGGCCGGCGGGGTCAGCTTGCTGAGGGAGCCCACCTGCATCGTCGAGCATCCCTCTCTCCTTGTCCAGCCAATGCTCTCCACGTCCTCTGTGGGCTCTCGTTCCACTTTCCCTTGGGGCGAGGTTTCCGGATGCTCTGGTTCGGTGACTGGTTCGGTGACTGTCCCCACCCACGTTTTGCAGAGAGGGAACTGTAAGCTCTGAGAGGCAAAGCCATTTTTTTCCTGAGGCATCAGCTTAGGGTTCTTCAGCTGCGCCATGCTGTGCAGGAGCCTGCAGCTTGCAGGGACGAAGTGGCTTGGCTGTGGACACCAGACAGGACGCCTTTTGACCTTCACATCCATCTCTCTGCCCTTCCAGAACAGGCAGAGGCAAACCGCTCGGCAGAGGAAGACAAACGCCTTCTTTCAATTGCTATGAATTATACAATATTTCCATATTAAAAATGGTTCTGGGCTGTTTAGAGAAAGGACGGAGTTGATAACGAGTGATGGATGAAACCCCTGCCAGATCCCGGCGATGTAGATGAGCGTGGTTTTCCTACACCAGATGATACAGGCAGAGGGCCGGCGACCCCTTCTCCATGGTGGGAGGGGCCGGGGCTGGGGCGGCAGCCTAACTGCCTTTGTTTCCAAAGCAGCTCAGCTTCCAAGGAACGTTCGGATGAGGTCAGTAGCTTTCCTCGCGATTCATCACTTCGATGGCTCCCACCGGCATAAAAAGTCACCTGAAATTGGAGTCAGGCAGTCTGGAGATGTTCTCATTGGGTGACCTTGGGCAAATCCTTTAATTTCATGGAGACTCCATTTGCTCTTCAAGAAAATGGGACTCGTAAAGACGGCTATGCTACAGGTTTGTTGCGAGAATTAAACGTGTCAACCGCCTAGCACAGCACTCTAGATATCAGACTTGATTCGCCAATTAACCCCTGCCTAACACGTCAGTTTTCTGTCTGCCCAAGGTACATGCCACTCAGATTGTTTAACTCTCAAGGCACTTGTCAGGGTTAAATTGGGTAATCTGTCTGCAGGCAACTAGATTTTAAACGGTAATTTGCACGTCAGCTGATAGTAGTGGTTCCCTCAGCTATTATGTCTCAGATATTTGCATGGGAAAGTGATTCGGTAAATGCTTTTTGAATTGAATTATATTAAATCAAACTCTCTTGTTTAAATGTTATGCTTTTATCTAACAAAGAATATCCACAAGTATTTTTCTGACTCCAAATACTAAAGTTATTAGCATTTGTGCATTAAAGAAAGGAAGAAAAGCAGCCCGACTATTGACTTAAATTTGCAATGCCTCCTACAGGTGACAGATGGACAGTTTTGTCCGTAGAAATATACACTACAGACTATAGACCCACCGTCCCTTAGCATCCAAATCAACGCACTGCCAAGGTTCCCGAATACATAACTTTGACTTCCCAAATCACACTGCTTTCAATAAAATCACAATCATTTCGAGGAAAATCCTCAGGAGACCATCATTACGTATGTCTCTGAAGATGACGGCTGAGTGGCCCATGTGCGTTCCAGACTCAGATTTCAACCCCGTCACCCTGTGAGACAGCACTGTGGTCAGAGGGGGAAGTTGGGTGGATCCCACCTTCTAAGTTACAAAAGAAGCGACGAAAACACAATGGCTGCTTCTGCCCCAGATGAAACAACATGATGCTAGGAAATATCAGTGAGACTGTCCAGCCTTTTCTGGAAAAGCAAAATCACTCGGCTGGCTCGATGGGATACCTGTAGCCCAACCCTTAAATACATGTTATGGTTCATAAAAAAATCTTTAAATATAGATTACCTTACATCATTCGTATAAAAACTGAATGAACTATTAAAATTCTCATTTAATTGATAAGAAAACGAAAAGGCAGAGAAGTTTGCTACATCGCAGACTGAACATTTAAAGGTAAGTTTTCAATGCCCAAGCTCATAGTCTGAGATCCACTATGATGCTTTTATGCTACAGAAAGGCAACGAAGACATGATGTGTAAACCTTCCCTTCCTTGGATCTCTTCTCCTGGAGCCTCCTGGAGTCTCTCTGAGGAGAGACTGAAAACTCAAGTCATATTAGCATCCTAAAAAGTGCTTCGGATCTAGGCACCAAGATTTTGGAGAGTGAAGCGTCTGATTTTTCTAGGTAAACTGTTCTCCAACAGAAGTAAGATTTCAGATTCCTTCACAAAAACATCATTTAAGTTAATTCAAGTAAAGGAACATTGTGTGTGTGTGTGTGTGTGTGTGTGTGTGTGTGTGTGTGGGTGTGTGTGTGTCTGCCATGACCCCAGAGTGTGTCAGAATTACTAGTATACCAAAGAGTAAGGGACACAGTCTTTGACCTTGAGGAACCCAGTTGATGTCTAGATGAGGGACCTTGGCTCTGCATGAGAATCCTCTCTGGAGTTTATGAAAAAATAAAACAAGAAGCAGAAAAAACAAAATGAAGAAAGTGCATACTGGGGGAAAGGTCCAAGATCTGTATTATTTAAATCTCTCCAGAGATCTCAAAAGGAGTCAAGCTCAAGGATCACTGGATTATTAGAAAGAACATAGATTCTGAGCTCGTAATAGAATTGTGATGCGGCCTGGGTTCTCTAAGGTTGAGCCTGAGACACAAGTTTCAGTGTGAGGGCTTTATTGGAGTATGTGGTTCTAGGGAACAAGCAGGAGAAATGGGAGAATGGAACGGGGAAGGCGGGAGGGAGAGCCATTAGGATGCTCATGTAGTCAACCCAATTCTGTACCACAGTCCAAGAAGCCGTGAGAAATGAGCCTTGAGACTGTCCACTTAGGAAAATCCACTGATGCATTGGTTCCCTGCCCCTCGATCAAAGGTTCGCCGCAGCCTCATGTTCAGGCTGCAAAGGCAGGAATTCAACAACCTCGGAGAAGTCTGGGCCGGAGGCAAATACAAGTGTCAAGGCCAGATGGAGGTGCTATTAGTCTGTGTCACCTTGAAACTGGTCTATCTCAGAGCACAGCTGGTCACCGAGGCAGTGTCCGAAATAAAAGAGAATCAGAAGGGGTGCCTACGAGCTTCCCGATACAAACCCCAGCCCCCCGCCCTCGGTGTGGCCTCAGACGTCTTATCTGCACCTGCTCAGCCTCCGCCATTGCTGGGGCCGGCCCGGAGCAGACGTGATTCCCTAACAGGGTGGCTGAGTGAATTTATCAGGCCCCGTTTCACCCAACACAGTATCCCGCACACAATCAAGAACTTGAAACATGGACGCCTGCCTTCCTGTCCACCCTGCTTTAAACACACAGAGCTCTGAATCTCTTTGTGAAGGTTGCCTCCTTCAGATCCCCAGTGGGGGCACTTGATAAGAATCTCTCCCTTCACCCGCTGGAGAGAGGACAGAAAACTGGAGATTGATCGGGAGATAAAAGAGTGGCCCGCGATCTGAAGTCAACAACAACACAAAAGTCACCGCGTTCGTTCTTTAGAACAGAGCGTGAGGCTTGATCTTCAAATACGTTTTTTTTCCAATTGGTAAAATAACGTAGGATAAAAGCTGGTATATTTTTTAACATAAAGGGCTGGATCAAGCCTCAAACATATGTACTCAAAGAAGGAAAAATAAAAGAAGGCGTAAAACACACCTTGTGCGGGCCTCTGGCACGCAGATAGGTAGACACGTTAATTTTAGTTTCTATGGGTTTTAGATTGGAGGGACGATGGATGACACAGCACACAGTGGGTATCGGGGCTTTCTGAATTTGGAAATAAAGTCACACTCTGAGCTGGAAAACTCATGGGACTCTTGACTCCAATGGGGAAGGAGGTCAACCAGACATGGATGTCCTCCAAAGATTTACCGAGACGAGGAGAGAAATGGGCAGGGCCACAGGGACAGTAGGGGGCGACCTCAGGAAGGCAGAACTTAGGTGTCACTCATTTCATGCACGGAGCCCCTCTACCGAGCCCATCACTGCCAACCACCTGTGGGGAGCTAGGGACAGAGAGGAGGGCAAAGGGAAGAGGGGCTGGTGCATAGAAAGCACCTTGCTCAGGGTCCCATGGAGATCACCTACGGAAAACTACTTTCCAAAATTAAAATGTCAAGGACTGGATACTAGAACTTTCTGCTCCTTCTAAGGTGTAGGTTCTCCACGGAAGTGGCCCTAATTGGCTATCAGCTGCTTGGTCATTTTCCTCTTGTCCTTTCTCTGACATCAGTACTTGTTACAACCAGAAAACCAGCTGGGGGACGATCTATAGCTCGACGGGAGAGGCTAAATGATGCTTTTCTCCTTTAACAGGAAAAGTGAAAACAAAGCCTGCGGTTCTGTATCCTCCATCAGCCCATCTGTTTCTTACAGGCCATCATGGTGACAGCTACAGAAAAGGTTGGCCGTGAACAACACCACCTGCTGCTTGAGAAAGACACATCTGTACATGTTTGTGTTCAGAAACAGACAGGAGTGGAAGATTAGTACATTTTCAAAAAGTGTGGTGCAGCTCAACAGATTGGATACCTGGAAACAGATTTAGCACATGCTCGTGTTTCTTTTAAAGGATGGAACAGGGCCAAGTGCTTCGTTAATTAGTAGACTTGATGTATGGGAGAGATATATGCAGAAAGGTCCAAACAAACTCAGCGGTAAGAGGCAAGTCGATAATTTTAACAACAATCATATTAATGATAATAATAATAATATACGTATGTTGCTATGGGCTAGAACTGATGGAATGTTGTAGCAGCGAGATGCTTTGGTGATCACTGGCTTGCTCCTGGTTTTATACCTTGGGCATGGACACCAGGTGAAGGGAGTTATCTAAAGCTGCGTCGTCAGAACCCAGGTGGCCCCCCAAATCGACCTTTGGAAGCGTGTCACTTATATCACGAGTCTCATCGCTACTGAAGAGTATAGTTAACCTTTTTAGGGTCACCTGGTGGGGATAGTCCAGATCTTGGAATTAAATTCCATTCTTGATAGTTTCTGAACAGTTTTCCTTGCATATTATTCTTCCTTCTGGGGGTCTAAGTACTGAAAATGTTCTGGATCGTGTAAGAAGCACAGTCAAGTTTGCATGCTTGATTCTAGAAAGGAAATCTAATGAACATGGACTTGAGGGGGTCAGACCATTTGGAACTGAATTTCCATTCTGCCAAACACTGTCTATAAAACCTGGGTCAAATTTAATCTCTTATAGTCTTATAGCCTTTTTCTGTCACAATCCTCGCCACGGTAGGCAGTGTGTAAAATCTGAGTGAAACTGTGTGTCTTGAGAGTCTGGCACTTGACTTAAGCTCTCAAACAATGTGTATATTCTATCAATCCTTTTTGCAAATGGGGGACATGTTATTAAGGCTAATAGCGAAGTCAGAATTAGAACTGGACCGTCTGGTTAATGCTGGAATGTCTGCTTTCCAGAAGCCAACGGCAGAGTCCTTTACGGCTTAATGCCTGTTGTAGGAGTATTATCTAAAAGGTTTTTGGGAGGAGAAGCAGATGGTTAAAACAGGAAGAATCCCCATTTCCTGCTTCATGTCCTCACCAATATTACTTGCCTGGGGAAGGGGGCGTAAAGGTGAGTTAGTCTTCGTTCTGGAGTCTGTCTTTAGTCATCACTAGCCAGCGATTTATAAAAATAAACCATGTGGACAGAAAACAAAGGAAAGAAAGCATGCTAAAAAGCTAGGCAAAACAAACAAACAAACAAAAATGACTAAAACCTAATAGAGTGGTAGAGAGGAAAAAAGAGAAGAGGGAAACAGATTAACTGGACCGTTGAAAGCACACAGAATTGCCAAACAACTTCAGGAACTGAATCATCCGGTAAAAAGGTAAATATTTGGGAAATTTAATCAAGAAAAAATAATCAGACAAATTAGAGATTAGAAGAATACAGCAAACATGCAATTTAATATCATAAGAAAATACTATATACGAAGGTTTTCTAAAAATACAGTGAGGAATGTAGGACATTGTATTGTAATTGCCAGTTTATTTGCTCATCTTTCTCAATACTAAGTTTTTAATGGTAAATGTTCCAGTCAGTCCCTGTTATTGTACCTCCAGTACCAAATAAAACCAAAAAAAAAAAAAATGAAACAAACATTGTTCCAGCACACAGGGGCTATTTGATAAACATTTATTATTTTTTAAAAAATATAGACATATAACTGAAAGTGACCTAAGAAAATGGAGACATGAATAGACAATCACAAAAAAACAACTTAATATAGTTATTACAAATCATTTCTATGATACGCTCTGTGAGTTATAAGAGTTATAAGGAGGAACTAGTACAATTATTTTAGAAGGTAAACAAAAAGTGAACTGACTCATATTATAAAACTAATGGAATTTAGAATTAAAATATAATTTTTAAAAATCTCCTAAATTCATGCCAAATGAAAGATACTTTGCCAAGCTGGAAAGTCAGGGTTTTTATAATACAAACATCTAGATTTTAAATACAACCTCTACTTCTTACTAGTCATGAGATATGTGTGATTTCTTGAGCTTCTCAGGGTCAGATTATAACTTTTTTTTTTTAAGTGCATTTTTTTTTTTTTTAGGTAGAAAATTCAGTCAAGTCCAAGGAACAATTTGTCCTTTTAAAAGCAGGCATGGTTTTATTTTTTTCGTGTTTTATTCCATTAACCAGAAAGGATAGTGCATGTTTACGTGCTACGTCAGTGTTGGATGCTGTGGACCACAAACTCTCAGCTCTTTGCTTTTCAGCAGCACACAGTGTCCTGGGCTGGACGCTTGTCACTCACTCCACAGCTAGTGACTTCATGAGCGAGAAACAGGGCCTCCAGCTTACTCATCTATTAAGTAAGGGGGAAAGAGAAAAACCAATGTATTTATGCCATTTAATTTCAAAATAATATGAAAAATACAAGTAGAATTTGGACCTTCAGAGTGATATTATTTCTCTCTCTCAGAGGAAATGGTGTTTTTATATTCGAGATTATAGAGCTACACAGTGAGAGAGATTGGCCTAGAATGTAGTTGTCATGAATTCAGCGTTTTGAACGGTATTTGTACTTGGGATGTCATAATAAAATACCATTGTCTGTATTGTTCAAATAACAAAAAATTATTGTCTCACAGTTCTGGAGGCTGGGAAGTGAAAAACCAGGATGTTGGTAGATTTGGTTTCCCAGTGAGGGTCTTCTCACTGTGTCCTGTCGTCACCACAGTGAAAAGAGAGGAAGCAAGCTCTTTTGATGTCTTAAAAGGGCACCGATCCCATCATGAGGGCCCCACCCTTATGGCCTCATCTAAACCTGATCATCTTCCAAAGGCCCCACCTCCAAACACCATCCATTGAGAGTTATGCTTTAACTTGTGAATTTGGGGGCAGGGCATGATTCAATTCACAGTGTGTACTTTCCAGAAGAATATTACTTCTTCCTACGCATTTTGAGTGTCCCGAGTACCTCTACAGATTTAATGAACTCTGTGGATATCTCTCCCTCGAGTGGGAAGAAATATTTGTATAATTCCATTCACATATACATGTATACATACAAGTGAACATGACATTTGCCTATAGCCCCAGAAACCCCTGCATTACCGAAGCATACACCTGGCAGCCAGGTGTCTAAGATCCCCATGTAAGAAGCCCTTCCCCCAGGATATGACGATCTGATCACATTTAAAAACAGTTCTGAAGAATCAGACGTAATAAGTGTCAGGAGACTAGAAAAAATGATTGCAGGTATTTCCCTTGTGAAAACTCCCAGATGCATCGTTACCTCAGTCCAGGTGAGTTAAGGTGGCTCACTGAAGGCCACGTGCTTTGCTTCCTATGCAGGATCCCATTCTTCCCTGGGAAGTCACAACTATCTCCTGCATTCTGGATGCTGGACCTGGAATAGACCTCAGATCTGTGGCTGAGACCCCTTAGCTGGCCAGTAAGACAAAAAAAAACGAGGCCAAAGCAAGGGAAGGGATGGGCTCAAGGTCACACGATTCATCTTAGCCTTTCCATATTAACTAGCTTCATACTCTAAAAAATAATGTAAAATGAACACTCATGTCATTTCTAAAGACTGTTAAACTCCTTGACCATCTGCTGTAACCTCTCGTTTGGGGTCAGCGACTCAGACACCATCAGAATAACGACGTTGCAGCTACTGGTTACGATGTCTTTTAGAACACAGTGCAGGTCCCAGGCCCGGCGGGTTCCAGGTCTGGCTGTGATCCAGGCTCGTGTCTAGGAATAGGACCCCAGATTTAGAATGTTACATTAGTATAGTAGGGCGCATGCGTCTAAAATATGTAAACATGTATCACGCATGTGTGGCTGAATGCCACTAGTGTACTCTGCTGTGCGTGGAGCATATAGTCCCCTGGGGAGCAGAAGGGGAGCATAAGACGGGGAGCAGAACTGTGCACAATACCGTGCTCCCCCATCCACCCAAATAGAACTGTGCCCCTCACAATAAAGCTGGCGCCTGCCATTTCATCCTCACGCTGGCCTCTCGTGCATTCTTCCAAACGGGCGTCTCACACCTCACTTTCCCTTCTCGATGGGTTCGGTGCTGACACCCAGTAAAATACGTCCGCACTTCATTCTCTAATCGATCCAGAGCACTCTGAATTGTCTTTTCCTTCTGGTGGGCTCCACTGAATTCTCAAAGAGAGCTGAAGCATTTATTGCTCCCATATAATTTCCTATGTCTCTGCAGAGATAACACAGTAATTATCCACCGTGATCGGATTTTTGCCGTGAGTATACTTGCATTCCACTTTTCGTTGGCTTTTTAGCAAACAGAGTTTTATTTGGTGGAATCCATAACAGCAATACGAAATCATTTGCTGCTTCAAAAGTTTCCTGGCGTCCAACCCCGATGCTTAATCCCTGAGGCAGACTCTCTGATGCTCTACACTCCATCTCCACTTAGAGAGAACTGGAGTTTATCTGCGTGCCACCAGCCTTCCTGGGATCGTCCCCTAAGAGACGCCCTCGTACCTCTGAGTTAATGACCATCGGGTACGTTGTGTCCTGGTGGCGAGGAGAGAACCTGTGGTTTGAAAGCAGCACAGCGCAGGTGTCACCTGACAAGGCTACACTGACCGATTTCCCGATGCTAAGTCAAAACATGAGGAAGGACAGAATCAGCAGAAGAAAGGAGGGAGACGGACAATGATGTGTACACACTCCACGGGCCCCGAACCTTTGCGGAAACTCACCGAGACTCACCCCTAATCACTCTCTAGAGTTTGAGCGGCTCTCCAGCCCGGCGAGGTTGTAATGGTGTCATATTTCCCAGGTGACAATGCGCATTTATTCTTTGTTCTGGCCATGTTTTCCCTCACCTTGGCTCAAGCCCTGGGGCTCCTCTTGTTTTAAGAGGCAGTTGGCATTGCAAGGCGGGAAGCACTACGAGGTGAAGTTGGCTTCCCTTTCCAGCTGCAGCTTTTCAACAAGCAAAGGCACGTGTCCTATCTGTGACCTGGGATTCTCAGGAATGACGGATTGAAACGTGCTCCCTCTTCCAAGTCCCAGGGAGGCTCATGGTCAGGTTTAAATGAACTTGAAGAAACGATTGCAACATCTCGGGTATTTGCGATGTAAGACTCCTTGTAAGACTCACAGGAAAGGGTCCATTAATCTGGACGCCGTGTGCTATTGATGGCGCTCCCTAATGGACTCATGAGCTGGCCTTGCCTCCCAGGAAGGACGGTTAAGCACCCCTGGATCGCAGTGAGCAGCCTGGACTAGCAGTGCCGTCTCTTCTGGAAAGAAGGCGGGCTTCGGAGAGACCTGACTTCCTTTTCATGAGCAAATCATGTGACACTGGTAGGCAGGCTTTGTGTCACCGCAGCCTTCTGCTTCTGCTCGGCCAGCAGCTTTCATCCTGGCTTCTAAGCCTGTCCCTTTACATCCCTGCCCTGCCGCAGGCCACACTAGTAAATGAGATGTCACAGCTTCTGCTCGACGCTTTCTGAACTGGTCCCCAGGTCCCTCTTCTACCTTAACTGAGGAACACAAGAGCAGCAATGTTGATAGAGCTCCGATAACGCATTGCCGCTGTGACCAGCCCTTGACAGATTTCAAATAACGGACACCTATTCTAAAATTCTGTAGGTAGAGAGTATTAGCCCACTTTTTAAATAAAAAAAAAAAAACTAAAGCCTATGGAAGTTTCATGGCTTTCTTGAGACAACGGAACTGATTTTAGAATAAGGATTCAAACTCAGGCTTTGGATCGCCAAAGGCTGGACTCCATATTCTTACATATTGCAGCTTCTCCTGTGATCTGACCCATCCTGGCCTTGGGTGGGCCTTCTGGTGCCTCCAGTCAGGGGGGACAGCAGCCCTGGGCTCTTAGAGGCTTCTCGCCCTGCAAGAGCAGCTTGTGGGCGGGGTGCACACACCACGCAGCGCGTCCGAGCTGCACGACTTCCTTGGCTTACACCAGAGGATAGATTTGGAATCCGCAGCTTGGAATCAGAAGCACAATAAAGGGTGGACTCTAAGTGGGGTGGGGATGGGCGGAGATGAAGCACCAAGAGAGATCAAAACGTGGAGGATGAAAGCGGAATTGGATGCGGGTCAAAGTGCTCAGGATGTTATCACCGGGGTCCGCGGAGGGGATGCAGAGCGCACCAGTGAGTGGGTCGCAAAGAGAGCGTCTGAGCTGGAATGAGTGATGGAGCCTCGCTTGGCAGATACTATCCTTCTGGGATGAGACCTGTGCATGGGGGTGTCACTGTTGTTTAACTGTCACCATCCTCAAAAAACAGTTCCCAACTCTTTCCAGTGCGTACGTGTTTGTTACGTGACTTGCAAAGACAAGGAAAAGGAAAGGACGCCATCATCTACCACGTGACAGATAATTTCCAAGTAAATTCCATTTTATCCTGTGACAATCTTTTCAGGTATTGTTCTCTCTCTCTCTTTCTCTTTCTCTCTCTTTCTCTCTCTCTCTGTCTCTCTCTCTCCCTCTCTCTCATTCTCTCCTTTTCAAATAACAAAACAAAAACAAAAACAAAACAGAAGTTCATGAAAATGATAACTAGTACGTGACTGGAGCTTTTAGCCTACGTCTAGCTCTCAATAGCAGAGGCTCCGCCCCCCTTAGCACACCGCCTCCCGCCCTCGGGAGCCTTGTCGATGCAGATGTTTTGACAACTTTCCTTGAATCACGTCATCGGTATCAAGTGCCAGGATATCTTCATTTCAACGTGTATGAAAGGCGGACTATGATGTGTGCTCTCGAGGGGTCCTGCAGTAAATTAATGCCCACTGCCCTGCAATGACATGCATCTTGCTCCTAATAAATGCATATCAACTCATTTGACTGATCTTCTGCCTCTAGGATGTTTCAAGCTGCCTGGCGACACCGTGCCCAAGGCCACTTGGTCATTGCTGCTTTCACCGGGTTATTCTCCTGCCCAAACACTTCCAACAATCTGTGTTTCACTTTTCCCTATGTTCTTTCTCGCTGGAGTCTCTTGCTATCCAATGCTCTTATCCAGCTGGTCTGTCTGTGTCTCAAATACATGTCACTCTTCCCTGCATGCCTTTGCATGTGCTGCTGCTGACCCTCCTTGTCTAAATTTAATATGCTCGTTGTGAAGGGTCATAGAAAGTCTCGGCGATACCCCACTGCTCTCTGCTCTTATGGTTAGGACCGGTGACTCTAAAATTTATGTTAAATCATATTGGGGTAGAAATAGAAATGGATGGGTATAGTTATACATATGCATGTATGCATATGCATATGCATGTATGCATATATGCATACATATATACACACATACACATACACATACATACAGGAAGCCAGCTGCCACGTCCTGAGAACACTAGCAGCTCTATGGAGGTGTCTCTGTAGCAAGGAGCAGCGTCGTCACCTACCTGCCAACGTGGCCGAGCCAGCTCTGCCAGTCGAGCCTTCCGATGGCTATAGCCACAGCCAACATCTGAGTGAACCTTCACGAAAGACTCTGAGCCAGAACCACGCAGCTGATGGGTCCCTGAGTTCCTGACATAACACACCTGTACTGTTCTTTTAAACCACGTGGTTCTGTGCTCATGTACCCACAGCAGGAGGTAACAGATACAGCTGACTAGAATCGATTAGGAGCTTCGTGTGGACCAAGTGTTTTGGGAACCGCTCCACCTACTTCACTGTATCTCTCCTTACTCCATTTCTGAAAAGTCTTCCAGCATCTCTGTGCCCATTTCCCAGATGTGGGCACGAGGAGCTTGAGAGGATAAGCGACCCACCAAGGTCACACAGCAAGTCAGGGAGACTCAGAATCCAGAATGACCCCAGGGCCCAGAGCATCACAGGGAGACTCTTATGTATCCCCTAGTGTTGTTGTCTCATATTGGGAGTTTAAATACCATACAACTTTTCTGCTAAAGTCTAATAATTCATATTTTCTTATTTCTGTCCTTCTAGTACAAAGTGAGCATTTTGCACGCAACATTTTTTCTCAGAGGCCCTCTATCTTCCTTAATGCTGGCTCAGACGCGTGTGTGGCATGCCTGAGGTTGCACAGGTAGCCAGTGGCCTTGCTGAGACCCTTTCTGTGTGTGTGTGTGTGTGTGTGTGTTTCCCTCCCAGTGTTAAAATCACAGACGAGAGGCCGCTTTGCACACTACAAACTGTTATGAATATATTACACATCTGTGCACGCTGGGGTCTAGTGCACCCCCCAAAACAGCACAGCTCTGCTGCTGGGTCTGAGCAATTTCAGACATAAACCCAGGTTAACGCAGAGGCCACACAGAAGCTTTAGTGTGATGGACGCCAGAGCTTGTCAGAGCAGATTGCGGGCTCAACCAGTGTCTCATCTGGGTCCCCTTCAAGCCAGGGACGGTGACGAGGACTTACTTGGGTGTAGGCAGAACATCGGGAAGGTGATCCCAGGAAGCGGAAATGAGGGAGTGTGGGAGTGAGAGCAGGAAGGAGAAAAAGCAGCAGAAAGATGTCTCATTAACGTTACTGTTACTGGTAATGAAGCTTGAGCGTTTCTGGCTCCTTAAAAAAAAAAAACCCAAAGAGCCGCTTGTAGCTCTGTCGTCTGACGGACGAGAAGCAGAGCGTGTGTCCCCAAGCTCCCCTCTCAAGGCTAAGGGCTGCCGCCCAGGGTGTAACCCCCTGGCACTTCTGCGAGCCAAGCAGTGTCCCTTGGCCTCAGAGAAGTCCCCGAGGCAGCAAGTGGCAGGACTAGTCATGTGCCCTGTGGGACAGGGTCCTGTGCACGAGTCTGAGCTATGGCTGCAGCAAAAGACGGGCTAGGGAGATGGGACGGGGGGACACCAACCCGGCCGCCCTGTCGGGTGATGCCACACGGCCCCGGGGCCCGGGAAGGCCGGGTGGCTCGTGGAGGTACAGGGACCTCCCCGAAGGCAGCCAAGAGCGACATGAAAAGAGGGCTTGTCCTCCCCAAATTTACCAAGCCAGCGAGTCGCTCTGTGTCATCAGGAAGGAGAGAGTAAAATGGGCAGAGACAAACCTGAAACAGGCTCAGGAAACTATCCCTCCACGTGGGGACCACAGCGAAACGCGGGAGGCCTCATGCCACCCTAAGATGCCAGTGGAAGGAAGAAAAGTGCAAATAAAACTCATGATAAACTCTGCACCAGGCCCCCCCCTCCCCCGCTGAGGCCACCAGGCTGTAGACACACCCTATAACCTCACCGCCAGCGTCACCAAAGCCAAGTGTGCGTGCTCAGAGCTCTGGACCCCTCTCTTGTCTTGATTAATTAAAAAAAATTTTTTTTTCCAGGGCTCTGGAAAAGGCCACGTGGAAGGCTGCATTATGTTTTAAAAATCTTTAGAGCTCCCCCCAGGAAGCATCATCACCCATACTTCGGCTTCCACTTGTTGTCTTTTTAGCAGGCGATGCCAAAAAAAAAAAAAAATCTGTTGTTTTTAAACCACAGTTTCCAAGTGAGCAGATCTCGGGTGATTAAGAGACAAATTCACAGCGGCGTCTGCATTGTGAGGGGGGCTGGGGGAGGCGGAGGCCTCCCGCGCATCCGCGGCCTGCTGCTGCCCTGGTGACGGGCGGACTAAAGCGGCAGGCGGGTGGCTGGCCTGGGCCCACGCCCCCGGCGACGGCGCGCATGCGCTCTGCGACCTCTGCGTGCCTCAGTTTCTCTCCGGGACGAGGCGATGAGGGCGGCTGGTGTCCAGAAGCAGGGCGAGCTGCATGAAAAGCGCTCAGGGCCGAGCCCGACGCCTGGAATGGCTGGGCGCACAGAGTGGCTGCAGGATTGTGACATTGTGGGGTGCAGGCGGCACTGTGGGGCGCAGGCGGCCCCGCTTAAGGCCACCTGGCTAGCAGCACATTCTGTTTGAGGCTCCTGAGGCCATGAGTTCTCCAAGGACTCTTCTCCTCGCGGGGCCTCCAGCTCCCAATCACGTCCAGCTGTCGCAGGATTTCTGAGCGCCTTCTGCGTGTCATAAGCAGAATGGAGCCTGGCCGGGCTTAGGGACACTCTCCCCATCCTGGGGCAGAGTGACTGGTGTCCTGAGCTTCCTTTGCTGCATGGGGGTAGGGCTTCGACACACGAATTTGTGGGGAACATGGCTCGGCCTGTAATAGATGAGGTCAAGGAGAAGAGACTTTCCTGGGGGAAGATTTTTGGTGCAAACAGCGAAACTGGAGAACGGGTGTTTGGGACAAGGTGGGCGCCGGCTTTTCAGCGTGACTGAGTGACTTTCACTCTAGGGGGAACTGAGGCAGACCAGGCCGGGGACAGAGCAGGAAACGTTTACTGAGTACTAACTATAACCTGTGTGCCCGGGCGCATGTTGGTTATGACTATCCGTGTGTGTGTGTGTGTGTGTGTGTGAGTGTGTGTGTGTGTGCACACGCGCGCGCGCACAGATATAGATGATATAGACATATACTCTCATGGGCCATATAAAAATGGACACACACTTATGGTTTAAAACGACAGGAATTTATTCCTTCGCGGCCGTGGCGGTCGGAAGTCTGAAGTCATCGTGTCACCAGGACCATGCTCTCTCTCCAGAAGCCCGGGGCGGGGCTGGGAAGTCCCTGCGGCCTCCCCCGGCTCCTGGCAGCATCTAGGCTCGTGGCTGTGCCCACCCGTCTCCGCCTGCGTCTTCCTCTTGGCCTTTCCTCCTGTTTCCTGTCTCCCTCTGCCTCTCTCTTAGACAGACACTTGTCACTGGATTGAGGGCACAACTGGGTGATCCGGGATGATCTCATCTTTGGATGCTTCATGCAATCATATCTGCCAAGACCCTTTGTTCAGATGCAGTCACATTCACAGTTTGCAGGGGTGAAGATGTAGGCATCTGTTTTGGGTGGGGTGTACCATTCAACTCACTACATATACAAGTATTCTCTCTCTCTCTCTCTCTCTGTACACACACACACACACACACACACACACACGCTGGGCTGGCAGAGATACAGAGGGCAGAGATGCTTCTGAAGCAATGGCTGGGCCCCCCGAGCTGAGGTCTCCCCGCTCTGCAGACCCTGGGGCTTCAGGTGGGAGGTGCAGAGGGACAGAGCTGGCTGCCCCGCCCAGGGAGGACAGAGGCTCCCCTGGGAGTGACTGGCCTCCACCTCAGAGAGGCTGGCCAGGCCCGATGGCAGTGATCACAGAGATACCCGACCTTCTGCGTGCCACTCCGTCTGCTGATGGAAACCCAGCTCACCCACGTTGATTGAATCTCTCTTCGCGGGGCATGACAGTGTCAAACGGTCCGAGGGTTAGCGAGCGCCTCGCCGAGCGGTGGCAGGAGCGCCCTCCCCGAGCGGTGGCAGCGGCCTCCGTGGCCGGTGACGCTCGCCGTCCCGCCACCTGTCAGGGAATACTGACAGCTCTGTTCACGAACTGAAATGAATTCTGCTCATTATTTTAAGCCACTTGAACTTGAAACTATATTCCCCCTGACAGGCGATGGATTTAATGGGCCACAGATAGCTAGAAACGCTAATTAATAACTTCCTTGCTGGCCCGTTCAAACGTGGTGATTGGAGCACCTCGAACAGTTAAAGACCCACAAGCACATACGAAGCACATGATAACGTGAATCTGTTTTCTGCAAATACCTTAAAGTTCCTTTTTTTTTTTTTCTAAAAAATAATGTCTCATTTCTGCCTGAGTGCCAGACACAAGGAAATCCTTTCAGATTACACACGCGTGGAATCAGAACTCAATTTTGCAAACTGCCTTTCTCGAGAGTGTATATTGGGCTGGGCCAGTGAGGACGCGTCTGGGACTTGAGCAGGCAAAGCAGGGTTTTGTCGTCCAGTCTTGTCACCCGGTGTCTGGATCTGCCTGGGACGTGGCTGGTTTGTGCCTGTGGTCTTGGGGTAACGCCCTATAAGCACTTTTCCCTCTCACCGGTATCTTGGAGTGTAGAAAACACTTGACACAGCCCCAAATTGTTAATTCTCTAAAATGGGACAACAGGTTGTTGCTTTTCAAGTTTCGCAGATGGGGAAGAGACAGGCGGGAAAGGCGACCCATCAAGAGCTGAAGAGGGAGGATCTTCCTTCTAGTGGTGAGGCCTGGAAGGGATTTCTCTCTTGCTCTGTCGTGATGGGGACTCTGGCTTAATGAGAGCCATCGTTACTCCATAATAAATAAAATACCACATTTTAAAAAATGGCGTCTTTTGGTAATGCACGAAAGGATACGTGGATAAACGCAGTTCTGTAGGCCGTGATCAGACTTGTCACAGGAAACAGCTGGTTCTCCACGCACGGGCTTCATTCTCTCCAAGGCCCAAGGGACCAGATGGTGCTCGGAGTCAAACACAGGGTTCAAAGTCACCTCTCAGCCACGTAATGGTTTTGCGACTTGACTCAGTCACAGAATAGTCACGGATCGTTTTGGGCTTCTATTTCCTCGTCCTCACACTGCCAGGAGAAGTATTCTAAGGTCATTTCCCTTCTAGGATCCGTGTGAAGAATAAATCTAATTTTTTAAAGTACGTGCAGGATATATAACAGTTGTTTAAAAGGTCACAGACGCCTCTTTCTCGTACACTTCCTCCATTCACTAAGAAAATAAAGTAGAAGTTGCTGAAAACGAGCAGGAAACCACTTCGTATTTTGGGAAATGACACGTGAGATTGTGAAGGCCAGACTGTCCCCAACGCAGTAGACACGGAGACCGAGCCTTGTGAGGGGCGTCCACAGCCGAGGTCCTTCCAGCCACGTCTCTCTCCCCCATCTGTGGGGACAAGGTTTTACCCACATGCAAGATCGGGCTGGCTTGGCCTGTGCCGAGGCATGGTGGCGAGGGAGCTTGTGGTCACTGCTGCTGTCGATCACGTACCTCCTCGTCCATCACGGTTTTGACGCACAGAACAGACCCTCTGCACCCATTAGAAAAGCCTGCCAGTGAAACACTAAGAAACTTCTCTTGTCCTTTTGAGCACAGTTTTAAAAATACGACTTTTCACCACTCTTCAAAGTTTATCTGCTGCCGGAAATAAAAATGACAATCCTTGCGGAAAAAACCTGCCTTATCATTTTAGGGAGTGCAAATTAAGCAGGTTTCTGATGTGACATGGCAAATAGTGCCCAAGTCACACCGGGAAGTGACGCAGGATCGAAAATAACGGGATGTCAGAAATGCACATTGTCAGCAAATGCACGAATACATTATCCTGTTTAAAGACATCACACCGCTCCCCAAACTGCGGTGATATTTTTGGTGATGCTGCGGGTCGTTCGGTGACTCTCTTAAAAGGGGACCTTCCTGTGTTAGAGCACAGCCTGGTACAGTTCTCGATTTTAGCTTGGGAGGCTAACTAGGTCATGACGATTTTGTCAGTGAGCTTGGAGAGAACTCAGCGCAGCCCTAGGAAAAGACCCCGACACCCGTCCCAGCCACCACCAGCACAAAGCTCTTCTCAGATTCAGCATTTCGCATCGCCGAAAAGCGCTGAACACACACTCTGGTTCCGTTCGGTTAAACTTCACCGAATGCCGGTGTCCTGCCAGGCGCCGCTGCGGGTCTGGGGGTGGCTGACATTAACGCAGCTCGTGTCTGCCTGCGAGGCTGCGGCTTCCGGGGGTGGCAGGGCGGGTGGGGGCCGGGTGCCCATAATCGGTTCGATCCGCTGCCCGTTTTGCTGCTCTAACTTCCTGTTCTGTGCTTGTTCTGGGACTTGTGGCCGAGCAGGTGGACGCAGGGCACTGTCTAGCTTTTCTGCATGACTGTTTCCCTCTGGGACATCAGCCCCGTGAGAGCAGGTGTTCAGGATGTGTCTCCACCCGCAGCCCACTCAGAGGTGACTCTCGATGTGCACTTTTCTGAACGATAAATATCATGATCTTGAGGTGTGGCTGAGCCTCAGAGGGGACAAATGCTGAAGGCCACACAGGTAGGGAGCGTCGGAGCAGGGATTCGGACCTGGGGTGTATGTGTGTGTGTGGTGGGGGGGGGGGGGGGGGGAGGGGGGGCTCCTCGAGTTGGGAGCTGTTGCAGCTGTCCTTGTTTTGAAGAGGGCTTCCAGCAGGGACTTCGGATTCCGACTCAGCGCTGGACGAGGCGTGAATCCCCGACTGCCCCCAGAGGATGGCACCACCATTACCACGGTGACTGATACAAAGCCGGGAGTGTGCCGTAACCCCCTTCATCTCTCCTTAACCCCTGTCACCCCCAGGTCCAGCCGATTCTGCATGAGCATCTCCTGTACCTGGTGTCCCTGCTCTGTTCCTACCCACGTGTGACAAGCTGCCATGATTGTCCTCAGGATCATTGCAAATAGCTTCTAAACGATTCTCTCGCCTTCTAGACATTCTCCAAGCCCTTCCCCAAACCCTGTATTCAAAAGCTCAAATCTAATTCTGTCCCTCCCAGCCTGAGCCCTCCTGTGGACTCTGAAATTCCCGGGACACAAAGCACAGTGTCACCTGGAAAGCAAAGCCCTGAGCGCTGTACCACCCGCCGCCTCCCTTTACCCCGTCCAGGCATCCCCCCATCCCGTGCGTGCCCGCAGAAGCATCACTCAGACTTGCTTCTAGTTCCCAAGTGCATCCAAACGTCCCACACTGCTTCGCTCCATGTTCTGTCCCCCTGAGATTCTCTTCCGCGCCTGTCCATCCAGAGAGCACCGACGCTTCCGAAGGATCCCTGGGACCCAGGCCCAGTTGCCCGAAATGTCCCAGCTCCACTGCCAACTGGTTTTATGTCCTTGGCCAGCTCTCTTTGCCTTTCGTGCCTCGGTCCCTCTATCTGTATAAAGGAGATAAGAAGAGTTGCCCAGTTCCTAGAACCCTTGTTGAAACTTACGGAGTTACTACGCATAAAGGACGTGGAACCACGACATAGAGCAAGCACCATCACCGTCATCAGTGCCACTTGGACTGTGGTCCCTGGGCCTGGGGCAGCTGAGCCCCCGGAAACCTGCTCGGAATGCAGATTCTCCGGCTGCGCCCCAGACCCACGAAATCAGCCACTCTGGGAACGGAGCGGGGTCTGCGATCGCACCTAAGGCTGAGAATCACCGCAGCTCGCACGCTAGCTGCCACCGTGAATGCCAGCACCCGCGGCGTGTCACTGCTGGTGCCGGTGTGAGCGCCGCTGTAAATGTTCTCTGCATCGTAAGGCACAGGTGTTCTCGGGGATGTACGTCTGCTCGTTAAACTTGTGGACTGTGGTCCAGATGAGAGTTTAAATCGGCAGATCAATGCCCGATTGTGTACCAAAGTGGCTGTAAAAATGTATATTCTCACTCACCGTGGGTGAGAATCCCTGCTGGCTCACGCTCTCATCCACACTTCATAATAAAAGACTTCTCCAATTTTACCAGCCTGGTTAATGTGAAAGGACATGCTGTGTATTTTTAATTTATATTTATCTGGTGACTTATGAGATTAAGGATCTTTAATATATTTTTTTGGCCTCTTCTATTTTCTTATCTGGGAAATTTCTGTTTATAATCATTGCAAATTTTTTTCTTATTTATTTATATATCAGATTCATATTTTTTAAATCTGCATGAGGTTTAAATACATACACGTATATAAGTTTCTTAGAATAGTGCCCATAAGAACATAGTTTAAGTGTTCATCATTCTAATAATATTTAATAATATGATAGATTTATACATTGGTCATTTTTATTAGTATCCATGTAATATGCTTACAACACGAATGTTTTTATCTGAATTGGTTGATTATAGACTATACAAAATGCCATATGTATGTTTCTTAATATTTACTTAGAATTATTTTAAAACATTGAGGTCTGGCATTTTCTTTGAGAAAATATTAGTTATTGATTTATTTTTAAGATAGTAGAATCATTTCCATTATTTTATCATTTCTCATGTTTATAAACAATGGGTTCATTGAAGATTTTTTTAAATCTTTAGACTGTTTTGGAAATTGATATACATGCACATGTATATATGTGTATTACGGATTTGTGTATTTTACTTAAATTTTCCAATTTACTAGTGTAAGTATCTCCTTAATACTCCCCGATACTCATTAACTCTGTTTATGATTTTAATCATCACTGTATCAGTAGTTCCAGGTTTTTTTAAACTTAATTTTTCATTTCTAATATTTTAAATTGTGCTGTCTTTTTCTTTGATTAATCTAACCAGAGGGCTGTGTTAATTTTTCGTTTTTTCAGAGTACCAACATTTGTACTGGTGGATTTCCTAGGCATTAATTTGGACTCTGAGTTTTCATTTCCTTTCTTCACTTCTTTAGTTATAACTTCTAATTCTGGAAGCTTATTTCAAAATCACATTTCATTTTTACATTAAAATTTATATTATAAATTATATTCCTATTACCATGAAGGCTATATATTTCCTCTTGAATACTATTTTAGAAGCAGTCCACAAGAATACTTTTTAAATTTAACTTCTAAGTGTTTTTTTAAATTTTTGTCACATGGTAGTGTGTAATGTGTGGGTTCTTTTGAAGCTGGCATAAGTGTGTGTGTTTTAAATGACCAAATGTAGAAGTTATTATGTTATTACAGGTGAGTGTCGGTCGCTAGAATGTTTAGGACCAGGGACCTGGAGAGATGCCTGCGTCTGAATCCTCGCTGGACACTCCTTAGCTGTGTAAGCCGGGGCATGTTCTAAGTTTCTGTTTTGGCTTCAGTTACATCACAAAATAGAGTTGTCGTGAGGTTCAGTGAGTGTACACATGGTGCTCCTAACACTGCCCGACACGTAGTGAGATTCCTATGACGGTGAGTGTATTGCTATTTATTTTTCTCTCAATTACAATATGGTCAAAATACTTAGTTTGTATGATACTTATTCTTTAGAATTACAGAATTTTGTTTGCTTGTGTAGTAGGACATCGTCAATGTTTATTACATGTTTCACGTGTGATTATATAAAATATCTAACCTCATATTCTTCTCAAACACCAGGACTTATCCTCTGCGCATCGAGTTCATCAAAATCCAGGTGCTAGGTCGCCAGGTGTCTGTGGCATCCTTCTCTGTCCCATGAGGACAGCACAGAAGGAGAACTCACTCCACCCACTGGATGCACACTTTCTTATCACTACAGCCCACTAGAGGTCTGCTCCTTTACCATGATATGATATCTGATGTGATATGACCTTACCGTATCATATCACTTTATCAGCAACAATTCCTGGGTGCCAGGAATGTTGCTAATATCTTAACGTCAGTAAGTCTCATTTTCTTCATATGTAATTAAAAATAGATGCAAACTTGCAATGTTATGAAATTTTAAAAAGGTGAAGAATAGAAAGTATTTTTTTTTTTTGCACAATGACATAATAAGGAATAGGAGAGCGAGCACATAATCAAGAATATCTGATTGCAGATTCCATGACAATAATCACTACAATATATTGCCTTGTAGCTTCTCCATTTAACAGTTTAAAAACTTGAGGATTAAAAATGTGAAGTATTTTTTCCTTAGTTCACATACAGTGTAAGTAGTCGGATTAGAATTAAGTCTAACTTTGGGAATGCCAATGATCTTTTTTTAAAAAATAATACTAGAGTCTTTTAGGACCACACAAAACATTTTAAATGCATAAAAGAAATGAGACATGGGGCAAACGACATTGAAATCAATTCAGAATCAGAATCATGAAACGAATAAGAACAAGGTAGAAAGTAGATGATGAAAGAGAAGACTAAGTTCTTTGCCATTTGGCTTTTTCTCTATCAATCAACCGTGGTAGAAATTCTACTAAAATGGCTCCCAACAAGCCCCACCTTTTGGTATTCGAGCCCTAGTAAACCCCTCCAGCTAAGTGTGGGGCTGACCTAGCGACTTCACAGAAGCGATGAATGGCATATGCATGATTAGGTCATAAAGCCTTTCTATCTTACTCAAACTCTCCCCCTTGTGCCCAAACAATTTCTTATCCTCTCCTTTGCTCATTTTGATGAAGCAAGTTGCCGTGTTATGGCATGATGTCTGGAGAGGGCCATGTGGCCAGGACCTGAGGGAGGTCTCTGGCCAAGGGCTTGTGAGGCGTTGGAAGCTGCCAACAACCACCAAAGTGAGCCTGGAAGTGCCTTCTGCAGGTGAACCTTTGGATGAGGCTCCGCCCTCAGCCAACACCTTGATTGCAGCCATATCAGAAACCCAGAACTAGAGCACCTAGCCAAGTCACACCTGGATTCCTGCCCCACAATGCAAGATAATGAATGTGTGCTGTTTTAAGTCACTACATACTAGAGTAGCTTGTTACACAGCAATAGATAATAGATCAAACATGGCCACAAGTGAGCCATAACAGAGGGCTTTCTTTGTGCTTCCCACATCAGTACTTCTAAACCCTTGTGGAGCAGAGCAGTGTCAAAGACGAGACCTTTTGTCGCTAAATGTGAAGGTATTGATATACTAAAAGTTTAACAATAATAAAAGAACTATCTCTAGGAGTGGGCCCGTGACTCTTGCTCAGATCACTTAATCACTCTTTGACACTGGGCTGCCGTTAGAGAGAAAACTTGCACTGCCTCCCTCAGCTCTCATACACATGCTCGGTGAAATTCTGGCACTTTCCAATACCAGCTTTCATTATGCTTTGCTTTTTACCTCCGACCCAAAGCACATTAAGGTTCACGCTTCTCCACACTGTTTGGCCAGCTCAGAAATATGTTTCACCTGGCAAGCATCATCCTAATAATGTGATACTCAATTTTAACCCCATTTAGTTTTGCATATGGATGCCTATTGGCTGGCACTCCTGTAAAGTTTATATGATACTCAGTGAGCGTTACTGAGGGATCCTTGGCAGATTGCAGGATCCCGAGACTCACCTGCCTAAGGTAGAAGCAGACAATCTTCTCATCAGCTTCAGGGAAACAAAGGTAGCTTTTAGGGCCGCTCAGTTTCCTATAATGCTCCGCAGCATCACATGATCTTCCTAAGGTCCATGGGGATACTTATACGCTCAAGCTACTTCTCCTTCTAATGAAAGTATTAGAGACTCACTCTTCGGTGTCCTCTTGGGCCATCATCTCATATATCTCTTTTAGAGTCCCAATCTCTTAACCCAATTTATAATCACACACGAGTGCAGCTCGGAATGAGAATTCTTGACAGGCTTCATTTAGAATGAGCGGCACAGACTTACAAAGAATTGCGATCATCATCAACATTGTCATCCTCATCATTATCATTAATGGCCACTGTTTACTAAATGTCCTTTATCGGCCAGTGACTCTGCAGACTATTTCCTAAGTATTAATTATTTCAGAATTATCTTTTTTTTTTTTTTTTAACAAATGAGGAGACTGGGACTCGAGAGCTTGTCACTAATTAGAGATGAAGCTAAGGCTCAAATCTGACTCTCTGCCCAGTGCTCTTTCTGCTCCGTGGTTAGCAAAAGGGGAGAAAATGTGCCCTCACGCATGATTAACAGCGTTACGAAACTCACTTCTGATTAGTTCACCTTTTAAGAACACTTCACTACCCATCTTTTCGACAGTTTCTTAGAGGAAGTTTCTCTGCTAATGATTTGGTTCTTCCTTTTGATTCTTTCGAAAATAAGAGCTGAAGACGGCAAATTGCTCCAACAGAAGTGGCCATAGAAGTGTCCCAAGTAGATCAAATCGCCTTTCTAGAGTAAGAATTTGGCCAAACCGATGGAAACCAAGACAATGAAAACATCCTGCAATTAACACTGTGCCTTTCACTGGCATACGGGCTTCCTGGAAGCTACCGTGAGCTGTACATTGGAATCGCTTGCATCATGAGAAGTCCTGACGTGTGAGATCACCTTCGAAGCCCCTAAGAGGTCACTCGGTGTGCTGACTGAGAAATGGAGGCTCATGGGACTTTTTATTTTCCCTCTGAAGTCAGATGTTCTCACTGCTCCCCGTGCACACCTCCAGGACCTACCAGTGTCTTGCAAGCAGTGACCTGTCTGCCTTGCACCTTAATGTACTGTGAGCTGCTTCAGGACTAGAACCTTAAGGTGTCATATTCCTCTCCACATGCTCAGCAGTGCCGGGCACACAGTGGTCCCTCCAGAAGTACTTCCTGAGTAAATGCTTCAGTCAGGTAGTATATTTATCAACACACAAATGAACAGGTAAACAGACATTTAGAATGGAAATGTTCCTTAAAGAAAAGAACTTAAAAATAGCCTCAATTAGCAGATGTAACGCACACAACCGGACTCTGCTCTTCTAATTCTATGTCGCTTCTTGCTCAGTCCTGCTTCCCGACACAGGTGCTGTTATTCATCCCATCTTATAAGCGGGCATCTGACATTCAGCGGGGTCACACTTCTTGTCCAGGATCGCAAGGGCATTTAGTGTCTGAAAGAGTTTGGAAGGCAGAACCTGAGCTATTCGCCACCACGCCAGATGGCCCCACGAGTCCTTATCCCCAAAGGCAACAGCTATGAGCAGGTGACGAAGTGACCCGAGTCTTGGAGAGCGAAATAGCTGTCTTTTGTGCTTTTGGGTGCAACGCACCATCTCGTCACGCTAACCACACTGGGCTAAGGGAAGCCAGAGGCTGGACAGAGGCTCAGGTTTACTGCTCCCAAGTCCATTACCTTTTCCAAAATAAGTCTCATCAAATGATGGTCGAAATGAGAAAAGACAGGGAGTAAATGAGGGAAATCAATATTCATTCAATATCACACTGAGCATCTGGAATACCATGGGAGTTTTTCTTTTCGTTCAATTCTAGTGACAACCTTGCAAAATGTGTCTCGTCCCTTTAACCCAGGCCAAAGTCGAGGTTTAAAAACTTATGGAATGGGGTTAAGGTCACACAGATAATTACACGTAAGTTTGCGACTCTGAAATGCATGCTTTTTTTGAAGGACATTATGTTTTTGTCTTTTTTTTTTCTCAAAACAGAGCTTACAATTGGCTTTTTATTTATGTGTGCAGAGAGAGAAAAGGAACTACCTAAACCCAGCCAAAAACAAACAGTAAAAATAAACCTTTGGCGAGTTTATTTGACTCACATCAAGGGGGAGTCACCACAAAAGATAAAGGCAGAAGCAGAAAG
This sequence comes from Macroglossus sobrinus, assembly GCA_004027375.1. Lineage (NCBI taxonomy): Eukaryota > Metazoa > Chordata > Mammalia > Chiroptera > Pteropodidae > Macroglossus > Macroglossus sobrinus. The sequence goes on from PVKZ01005392.1 coordinate 38,142, forward strand.
GGAAACCAGCCTGTATCTCTGGTTCAGCTCAGCCGACCCCCCCCTACCCCAACCAGCCTCAGGTACTGAGGGGCCCTGTGGAACCCCCTGCTTTGGAGCTGAGACTTGTGCACATTGTATGATCAGAGGGAGGGCACCTATCTCTGAAAGCGTTTCTTTCTTTCTTTCTTTTTTTAAAAATATGTTTTGTGTTCCATGGTTCAGTTATTTCAAGCTTACTGTTGGCTTTGGGACCAAAATAGGCTGCTCTGAAAGACACAGTGAGAGCAGTCACTAACTGGGACGTACAGCGGACCACGCGATTCGGATGTGCCTCTGGGTTTGAATGTCACCTTCAACGCTCCCGTTCTTGATCAGAGTTCAGAGGATAGATGTCTACCTTTTTTTCTAGACTCCTGTATGGTCGCTTTATTAGGAATACAATGTATAGTAAATAGGAATTAGAAGGAGATATTCTTTCTGTCTGGTAGAAAATGTGTTACCTTGAGCAGGTAATTCAATGTCTCTGTGTCTTGGTGCCTCACCTGTGAGTTGGGATCAGTGACAAGAAGTCAGAGGCGTGGTTCTGAGCATCATCGAACTAACACCCAGCCCAGCACACGGCACTGGGCTGTTCCCTTGCATATTACATTATCTTATGGATGAGTCCCAATTATCGATCCAATAAATCCTAGACGATGTTTTTATTGGTGACTTTCATAGAAGGAGACACAGATTGCAAACGCTGTCTTCAATTTGTCTATTTGGTCAGGTTTGTCATACTTAGTGACAACGAATTAATGAGCAACTGAAGTTAATGAAAATAAACTCTCAAATTTAATTGGGTCATAATTTAAAGCCGAGTGGAATCTTCGTCTTCGTGTTATGGTTTTAGAGTCCACGGAAGTCATATTGATAGTTGTGGTCATATTCTTGATGATAATAATGATAATAGAAGAGAAAATAAGCACTATTGCGAATATACCACATGTTACAACCTATTTATATATGCTAATTTCAAAACAGTCGCGAAAACTACGTATTTTAAGACGATGACAATTGTGTTTTTCTCAAAGGACCTTTGAAATAAGAGAGAAATAAATGATGTCAAAACAATAGCAGTAAATAGTAATTTTTAAAAGCTGAACAGAATTAACGAGAAATAAGTGAATTAATAACGATACCGATAATAAACAGTTGGCAACAGCATGCTCTGAGTGTTTATCGTGCACCAGGCACTGCGTTAAATACTATTTTAAAATTGTCATCGAGATGTGTCAATTACACAGAGGGTGTACCTGCTTCTGGAGGGGAGACACTAAACGTAGGATCCTATGAATTGGAGGCAGCAAGGGTGTACTCTGGGCTTTGGGGCCAGGTGGGTGAACAAACTCTGTGCTCCCCAAGCAACACTGGGATGAGTATCTCAGCCTCCTTACTCTCTTAGTTTGGGTTTTCTTCAAAGCAGAATCCGAGACAAGGCTTTGGGTGTGGATCGCATCTTTGGGTGGTGATTCCAGAATTTGGGAGAGAGTGCTGAGAGCGAGCTACTGAAACAGAAGAAATTAATGGAGTGTGCCTGATGCAGCTGGTTAATAGAATCAGAATTGAGCTTCGGCAGTGCTGTGTGTGGGCTGCACAGAATCCTCTTGGAAGCGTCTCTCCAAGGAGGGGAGTCTGCAACCTTTATCTGCGGACTCACGCCCCAGTGGGTGAGGGATCCCATGGAAGTAGTATTTTCTTGCACTTCTGGTCTTCCCTGCATCTCTGAGATGGCATCAGGAAAAGGCCTGAGGCAGAAAAGCAAGAGATGCTAAAATTCCTGCTTGAGGCGAGATGTGGTCAGAATGCATGGACCGTCCCCTAGGGCTGCATGAAGGAAGGAGAGACAGGACACGGAGCACCGCCAGCCTCTGCAGGCTCTCGTAAGCTCTGCTCTCATCACGCCCACACGAAGTCCCTTCTGTCACGGACTCTTCAAGGTGGCGGCTGGACACGATCTCTAAAAAATAAATCTATTTAACAAGTCATGACGGTTGCTGAAACAAGTGATGGTACCACACCGTTGCAGGTGCTCCTGAGGCTACTCTTGAGATTCAGCATCTCCTTCTTCCATCCCCCACCTTATATTCTCCTCACCCCCAGCCAGCAGCACTTAGGATGGTCTAAGACACTTGCATGCTGGAGTGATCTAGACCATCGTCCCCATCAGATTTTGCCCGTGTTGGTGAAGTTTACTGCAACGAATCAGTCCCTGATGTCATCAGGTATGGAAGCCCTGGAATTGGAGGTCTTCAGGACCCCCCTGAATCTGTTATGCAGCAGCCATCTTACTTCCTCCATGAATATTGGATCATGTCTACAACATGAAGAGTCCAAGGTGAGCAGATGGCCGTCATAGCTGCAGGTCTGGGAACACCCTGACTGTGATCCTTGGTTGTGACAGGAAGTACAGTGTGTGCAGGTGGGTCACTGGGAGTCATGAGAGGGACCAGTCTTATTTTTATCCATAGATTCCTGAACCTATGAATTCTGTCTACTGAGAACAGATGACCACACATCCATCACTGTTTCCAAGCGTGGACCATAGCCGAAGGAGATGAGATCTTCCCATCATTCACTCAGGCTGTTGCTCTCAGGTGATGAAGAATGTAGTCAATCAATGGGTCCCTTTTCCATGTGTCTAATGTTGCTCTTTCTTCTCAATAAAATTAATCCCTCGGTCTGAGCCAGCGCAGGAAGGATCTCATGTTTATTAGTCAGGTACTCTCCACACACCTGAAAATTACTTCTGGCAGAGATACTGGAGTTGGGAAAGGCATATTTATATTTCTACCTGCTCTTTCAGTAAAGACAAATTGCTGCCTTGTCAATCATTGGCGCCGACGTACCGAGCCACTAAGTGGCAGCTGGTCCCAAGGGAGAGAGCTATGTTGAGGATTTGGTGTCCATCTTTATGGCTAGCTGTCTGGGGATACAGCAGAAGAAGACACTGCATTAAATCTAATCAGAATCCACATCACTGGCCTCTCTGCGTAGCCTGCATCCCTGCCATTGCGGCTATGCCAATTGGGGGCCCTTTATCCAAGCAAGGAGTATCTGGGGACACAGGGGCTGGTTGTCATGCCCTGGACGAATCATCACGCTTACCTGGTCATTCAGTGACTCTCCTGGTGTGGCTATGTTCTGGTGGGCGTCACATGCAACACAAATATCCATACCCTTTGTCCTCACGTCCGTGTGACCGTTTACCTGTGTCTTTCCTAGAACTCCTGGTTTTTGACTTTCAATTTTTTTCCTTACTGGTTTCTACCAGATAGTTAAGGCATTTGTCACTATTTAGGAATCCACTTTTAATCTTATAGCTGAGCCATTTCTCTCTCCACATAAGTTAGAGAAATTTCACTTTCTGGGTCTGCCTTTCTAGGACTATAGCTACCCTTCCGAACCACTATGAATTCACCAAGGCCATGCCATCTTGAGAAGCTTCTGACTGCCATGGCCCTCCCCTGCCTCGCTCTGTGTCTATGATGTGCTCCTGTCCACCCTCACATCACCATATCTAAATGCACCGTGTCTTTTACTCGTTTTAATTTTTGGCAATAACAATTCAGGGAACATTCGTGGTTTTCTGTTTGTTTGTTCATTTGCACTAACCTCCATCTATATCTCTCTGATTGACTTGTTTACACTAAATATATGTTGAAAGAAAGGTCAAGTCAAATAAAGAACAATTGAAAGTGGGGGTATAATATGCACATGTGGACGATTATACAGTTTAGAAGTGACTAAATAGGTAATCTCTAGGTTTCATCCTTACAGTAAACTAATATAATTTTAATTGTGAGCACAGGGTTGTGCAAAAGATTAGTTAAGCATAGCACCATCCCTTTGATCAAAATATGTGATAAGCTTTGTGGATCCACTCTAAACAGAATTAGCTGGGCATGTTCTACTTTATAAGTATGTTCGAAGTTTTCTGAAGGAATTGGCATTAGGGCTGATAGTCGGATAATGAAAAGCCTTCAGCTTATAGGTTTTGCCAAAAGTATTCTAAGCAAGAGAAAAATAAAAGGCTTGAGGCATGAATAAGATTGGCATGTGCAAAGGGGATGGGCAAAAGGCAACCTAGCGATTTGTGGTTATACATGGAAAGGCATTAGGTCCCACCTAAAATGGCCAAAACATGTTTGCAAGACTTCAAAAAATGAGCCCAAAAGAGAAGGGTCCTGAGAGACATGGAATAAACTAGGCGATTCCAGTATTTTCCCAGCTTACTTCCTTGTTTCTGGGATGCGGCGTGGGAAGTGGGAACCAGGGCAGAGCTTGGTGGGCTCTACGAGTCGAAGGGACAGAGCTGAGAGGCCAGAGAGGCCAAAGAATTAAGAGTTGACAAGACAAAATACTGGAGAGGCGGGAACTGCACAGAAAGATGGCTTGGGAGGTTTGCAGAGATTTCCCCTTAAACACTCAGCTAAGTCCTGATCAGCATAAGCCCGTAAAGAAATAACTAGAAGCCAGGAAAAGCACCGCCCTCAAGAACTAGAGCCCAGCACGACACAGCGTTGGGAGTTGTGCCCGTTCCCACCAGCCACGCTAGAATACCTCCCATTCACAGGGCAGGAACTCAAGTACACGGAGAAGTTTGCACCCATAACAGGGAATAATCACCCCACGCTGAACACCACTCCTGTCCCCAATAACACAAAACCTAAAGGATTAAATTGCAATCAAGCAACTATTAATTGTTTCTAAGAAAAAGTATCAAGGATATTTATAGAAATACAAAAAATATCCTATGTCTGCCAAGGTCAAAACCCCAGTGTCTGGCAGCCTCACAAAGCAGTACCAGGCATGCAAAGGAGCCCGCGTTCCAATGTGCAGAGAAATCAATCAATTGGAACTGACCCCAATGAACACCAATATCAGAACTGGCAAACGAGAACATTATAACATGATGACAACTGTTTCTTTTTGTTTAAAATAGAGAGGTGGAAAAAAAATAAAAGACCCAAATCAATTTCTAGACATGAAAATGAGATGGCTGAGGTAAAAATACAATAATTGGGAATAAAAGCAAATTAAATATTATGTTTAAAAAAGAAGAGTACCATCGAAGACACGGCAATAAGATGCTGTTGAAATGAAGCAGAGAGAAAAGTAGAATAAAAAAATAAGCAAAGCTTCAGTGAGCTGTGGGAAAACCTTTATTGGCCTAAAAGTATGAAACATTGGAATTTCCAAATAAGAGGGGTATATGCGTGTGCGTGTATGTGCATGTGTGTGTGTGTGCACATGCGTGTGTGTGTGTATGTGTGTGTGTGTGTGTGTGTGTGTGTGTGAGAGAGAGAGAGAGAGAGAGAGAGAGAGAGACAGAGAGACAGAGACAGAAACAAAGACAGAGACAGAGAGAAATAGCCAAACATTTCCTATTCCAGTGAAAAATATAAACCCAATACAAGTAATAAAACCCAAACACGAGAAATATGAAGAAAACGAAACCAAGGCACATAATGAAATTCCGCAGAGCCGCTGATAAAGTGAAATAATTTAAAGGAAGACAGAGAAAAAGAGACACACTGCATGGAAAGAAACAAGAATAACAGCAGTTTTCTCACTGAAAACAGTGTATGTGAGAAGGCTGTTGAAAAATGTCTTGAAAGGACTAAAAAAATATCAGCAAATAAAGAAACTTCTCAACCTAGAATTCTACACAAAGCCGAACAATGGCATAGCAGGCATGGGAGAACACTACTGTTAAGTTTTTTTTTTTATTCTGAACCTGATGTATTATAAACCATATAACTATAAAATTTCTAAAATAAATGATAGAATAAACCCTTTATAACCTTAGGTTATATGAAGACTTCTTAGCTACAATGTTAAAAGTATAATTTTTTGAAGAACAATCTGATAAATTGGAATTAATGAAAAGTAAAATCTGCTTTTTGAAAGATACTGTTAAAGAAATAAGATAAGCCAAAGGCTGGGAAAAAATATTTGTAAAGCACATATCTGATAAATAACTTGCATTGCAAATATATAAAAAACTCCTATACTTAATCATAGGCAAACAAACAATGAAATTTAAAAAACCAGGCAAAATATTTAAATGGACACATTAATCTAAAAGACATATGAAGAACCCATAAGAATATTTAAAAAAACCCAAACTCTCATGATCATTGGTCCTTAGGGAAATGCAAATTAAAACCACTATAAAATGCCACTACACACCTTTCAAAGTTTCTAAAATGAAAAAGATTGATGATCTCAAATATTGACAAGGTTGGGGAGCAGCTACTCTCTCATACACCACGGGTGGGACTGTCACGTGACAAAACAACCTTGGAAATAGCTGGGTAGTTTCTTACAAACTTAAACGTGCCCCATGATACAACCCAGCTGTTTCACTACAAGATATTTAGCCAAAAGAAATGAAATTATGAATCTACATTACACTGGTATATACATGCCCAGAGCAGCTCTATTTTCAGTCGTTAAAAACCAGAAACAATCTAAACGTCCATTAAGAAACAGTGGCGTGGCGATCAATGGAATCATACTCGATAATCGAAAGTGCTGAACTATCGATACACTCTTCAACAGAAATAGCAGGAACCAGGTTACATCCAGCTCTGTGCTCCATGTTTAAAGCCCAATACTAAATAGTCTCCCTTAGATGATCTTGTTTTTGTTGTTTAATATTCCAGGGTTATTACTGTTACTGATAAACACTTGGATGATTGTGGAGGTTAAGTGATTCCCCCAAAGGACCAGGCAGCAGGGCTGGGACTTGGTTGTGGCTCTTCTTGTTGTAAAACCCACTCGTACAAAACCACACAGAACATCCCATCCCGACAGGGAGGCGCTTGCTTTGCAGCATAAAAGATGAGCTAAGTCCCCAGATAACTGTGACATGATGCAGAAAGCGTTCACTGTTATTCAAAGGTATAAACAGAGATCTGTTAAGAGCGTGTGGAAAAGGGTGAGAGGCCTCCTGATGGAGGGAGGTGAGCTGGGAAATAGGAAAACTTTACAGATTAGGTCGTCTCTTCCTGGATCTGCAGGCGAGGGTTGGACACAAGGAGAAGCAGAGGTTTCCTGGTGGGGAAAAAAGCATAAATAAAGCTACAGAATTCAAAAAGTAGACAGAGTTCTTGAAGAATAACAATGCATCAGCTCTTTTGAGAAGGACATAAATGGTCAAAGGCAACAATAAAGCCGAAGCCAGAAAATGTGGTCCATGCCAAAGCACAAAGCTAAACTGTGCTTTCTCTGGATGGAAGGTCAGGCTAGTCTTTGTGAAGGATGAAAGCGCCATGTTCTGCGTTGCAGTGGCTTGGATACAGGAATGCTTGTTCAAATCTTGTTCTTGTCGTAAGAACCTTCCAGAACTGTACAGAGAATGAATGCCGAAAGAGGCCAATATATCGTCTCATCTAATCTCTTTCGTAGATAAAATAATAGCCGAGAAAGACAAAGTGACACGTCCAAGGTGAGTTGGTAGTAAAGATATCCTTAAAGCCAAGTATAAATTTCTCAAACAAGTTGCCTCTCTACTCAGTTGTGTCACCAGATACCCTCGGCCCATGACCTTCTCTTTCTTGAGTTACCACTATGCCATTTTAATAACAAGGAGTTAAAGATAGGAACATTTGAGGAAGGTGAGATTATCACAGCAAACAACACTCTGTAGGAAACAGATTGATGCCTGCGCTTGTGGGCAGAGTCTAAAAGTAGCCCAGCTAGATGGCTGGATTGCGAATCTCTTAATATAAATGAAAATTTTATGTTGTCAATGAAATGCAGTATGTTGTGAACTTGAAGAATGTCTGGGTTTTGATCAAAGAAATAAACTAGCAATCTTGAGACACATGGGGCCATACTCTTTCTATGTAATCATATGAGTCACTGGTGTTTTTTCAGTTATTCAGTGACTTTCTACTAAACACTCTGCTAAGGCTAATTACAGAGTTAGTTATAGAAAACCACTATTGTTTGTCTGTTGAAGATTCATTCTCTGCTTCTTTTGGCCCCAATTTTGTTGTCCCTGCCCTACTCTGTGTGTTTTGGGTGCGCCTGACAATCACAGTACCCTATAGCTGTTGGGGTGAGTAGGTCACTCACTCAGACATGCCCCAAACACAGTACGCTATCCTCCTAACCCCAGGGGTGAACATGAGACCAAATCCTGGCCAACCAGAATCCTTCCCTGGGAATTTCTATATGGCCACCGAAGAGAGATGTTCTTTCCTTCCTTTTAGTTCATAAAGTTGAAGATATAATCTCAGAATACCAAGTGGCCACTACTTAAAAAAAAGGCTATTGGAATTGTGGGTAGATAAAGCCAATTCTCAGAGAGAAGCAGAACTAGAACCCTGAGATGTCAAGTTCTGAGCATCCCTGGACACAGCCGTGCCTGAGTCTGTCACTACCCCACACACCCCACTCAGGAGACCAATATTCTCCTTTTGCTGTTTAAATTGGTTTGGGCTCTGTCACTCCAAATAGAAGTGTTCAGAATGATGCAATAACACAAAAGACATGCATGAGTCCCCATTGTGTGCGAAGGTATTTGCTGGGGGTGAGGGGCAGGGACAGTTGAGATGAGCATGGTGCCCTTACCTTTGGGGAAGCCACAGCTAGTCTGGGGGACAGGCATGCAAATCTATAATGGTAATGACATAGGATAACAACCATGGTAGAAGTGAGTAACTTGTACACTGAAAGATAAGTAGGTTAAGCAAATCTCCCTAAACCGAGAGGCACTAGAGAACTCAGTGCTCAGTAATGAAGGATTTGTGGCTCTGAGGCAAAATTCAGAGTGGATCTTCCCAGAGAGCAGGAGAACATCTGTAGGACGTAGAATGTTCCAGTAGTCTGGCATGTTTGGGAAACACTTAGACGGTTAATATCGTCAGGGTGAAATCACTGGATAATAATGGAGATACAGGAAAGGGCTTGATGGCAGGGTGCTGTGACAAGAAGCAGCCTGCCAGCAAAGGGAAATGTTAAGTGTTCTGAGCCACGAGAATGCCACACGGTCATTCCATTGAGGAAGACCAGCACGCTGAAGACACGGGACCACAGCGCTTGCTGGAAAGTCACCAGCCGGTGCAGAGAAACGATGCAAGTCCAGTGAAGGACGTCAGGTGTGATATAAACAGGTCACTGTCAAAGCAAGCCCCTCGGCTGTGATTGCTCACTGGAGGGCAGACCCCACTGGCCTTAGGTCTCAATCAAAGTGGCTCATTACTCAAGATGCTTATTGGAGACAATGCTTATTGGAGAAGATCCCAATAGAACCTTTATGAATCTCTCATTATTATGCTCGTGGGACCATAACAGGTTCACTTTCCTAGAGCAGGCCCAGGTAGATCTTGAAGCTGGTCTCAAGTCCACTTCACCCCATTCAGAGGGAAATTCTTCCAGCGGGTCTGCGGGATCAGGCAGTTTTATGAGATGATAGTCACGAGACTTAAGCTGCCAAGGAGCTAGAGCTGTGACCTACTTATCTCTGAATTTCAATACTGAAGTCCTTCCTCATAGGGAGCTGTGCAGTGAGTGTTTACTGAATGAAATTCTTGGCTACCTACCTTCCCCACTGGGAGAACACCCAGAGTGAAATCGTATCCCTTCAATTTTCTTGAAAGTCTCGATTCGTTATTTTGCCATTAATTATCCAGCAATCAGAGGTTTGGGTTTAATATTTTAAGGGCTGAATTTTAATGAGCAATGAAGTGTAAATATTTATGTCCAAAAACAACATAGCTGCAATTAATCGCAGCTTCAGTACCTAAGTGTCAAAGTCTCTAGTCATTGTGCTTCCTAATTATATCCTCCAGCCCACGTCTGTGGGCTGTCCACTTTCCTTCCCCTTTTGTATGGCCCTTTTCTGTGAGTACAAAGGTTCCGGAATAAATATAGGGTCCAAATTGGACCCCAAGAACAGATCTAGGAGAAACGTACTGAATGTGTATAAGAAATCTTATATATTTTTTTAAAAAGATTGACTCTTTATGCAAACCCGCATGAATTTTTATGTATAATTGTCTGAGCAGGTACTTGTCTCCTCAAACATCTGCTAACACTGGCAGGCCCCAAAATAAACCTCCACATTAGCAACTTGCACTTAAAAAAATTTTTTTTGCCGGAAACATCTGCTGAGCTATTTTCTGTTCCCCTCTTCTTCTCTCCCTCCCTCCCTCCCCTCTCTCTCCCCTTCCCAGGTCTGTGGAAGCAGAGTAAGGTGAGTGTGTGTCTTGAGACTTCAGTCTCAGGTGATAGAGGCTCAGAAGGAAAACAGCTACTTTGAAGAGGATTTAAAAAAGCAAGATAAAGTTCAGGGGAGGAAATGAAATAGGAATGAGAGGACAGATGTGGACACCGTTCTGGAGACGTGGGGTGGAACAGGAGGTTAAAATCCCCATTCTGAATCTTCTTGCTTGGGTAGATTTGGGTGAGCAGCTTTACTCTGAGCCACATGGAGCCACTTTTAAATGCTTATAATAATGTTAGTACATTATTAATAATGTAGTACAATATACGTCCATGTGTTTAGCATAGAGCATCAATCAATATAAACTGATTGGATCGATTCTTGACTGACAGGTTACAATTTTAGGGGAAATAATTAATGACTGGATGAAATGAGGTTCTCTTCCCCAAATCACTCTGATTTCTGATACACAGACACTTAAAGTGTTCTTTGGCTCTTGTTCATATCAATTACATCCTAATTCATAAGAGAATCCAATCCTTGTCAAAGAACCTGACACCATCTCCCTACTTTAAGATCAAGTCCATGGCTTCATCCTTCGATTGGAAAGTCCTTGAGAGAAGAAAGGTTAACTTTTCCCTGTGTGTTTTCCTATTGGCTTTAACACAGAGCTTAGAGCAAACAGTGGTATTCAGGAAAGCACATTGAACTGAACCCAGTTGGATCAGAACAGAAAAACAAAGATGGCAGCCTCATTTCCCTTCTGAATTTGGCTTTTCCCGTGGGTGTGCGTATTCTGAACAGCCTAGGAAAACGCCAACACTCAATCTTTGGCTACTCACAGCCCTGTAAGTCCAAACCCAGGTTCTTCTTAAAATACATCCAACTTTGGGAGACATTTTCAAGAAGTTTTTAGTTGATTTTCCATTTTTAATTTCAGATGTCACCTGTAGCGGGAAGATTTCCTGAGACATCCAATTTATCTGTACGTTTCTAGTACATTTTACATGTCTGGATGCATTAGTTATGGTAACGCTGGTTGTTACTAGATGAGTCTTGAAATCTCGATATTTTATTATGAGAAAAAAAATGTATTAAGGTAGATGTGGGATTGAAAGACGGGCTGTGCTCCACACAGCCAGCCAGGAGTCCACACTGGTGGAGACTCTGATGTCGCCATGTGGCATTCAGGGCCACCTGGGACGCTGATGTCCTCTGGGAACGTGAGGGGTGACAGCTCCTGAAATACCCTGCAGACGGTTCTGAAGGGTGAGCTCTGGACGTCGCATGGATCACTTTGTCCAGTTCACTGGACAGACCCAGAGAGGGGCGAGGATATGTGGCCACTGACCTAGGTGCCATTTTGCCAGTGACAACTCTATGTGAGCTTTGCTGATCACATACCAGAGACAGAACTTCATGGTCATTAAGAATGTGAGCCCTGGAAATCCACTGCTTGGCTTGGCTCCCAATTCTACATCATGTTCACTGACGGTTTCTTGATCTGTAAAATGAACACAATGGTGATGGTTGGGAGAAAATACATGAGTTACTAGAACTAGAATAGCATTGAAAATATTACAAGAACTCAACACACGTGGTTATTTTTATAGCTTCCTAAGTTAGCAATAAGTGATGTACACTCACCCTTACCCAGATCCTTACACAAACCCTAGCTCTGAGACTAGTTTCTCAGTTATTCCTGTGCTTCTGTGAGTCACTTTTCATCCACCAATTCATTCTCTCTTTGCTCCATTTCATTACTTCATCACTTCATCAAGGGTTATACAATTGTCTGGAACCAAAATTTCCTTAGCTTACAGTTTAGGGTGCTATCTACTCATCTACGAAAATGTAAACCCCAAGTCTTAGCATTGAGATCCCAACAACTCTGGTCTTTTAATTTTTTAAAAAGTAATTGGCATCTTGGATATAGAGATAAAGAGATAGCTATACTTATCCCAAATAATTTAGGCGCACAGGATATCACAGCTTGAACTGTCCAGATGGCTGTTGTTTTATTAATATTTTTGTCATTAAGTTTTGTAGAAGATGCTACTTCATACTCCATGTTTGCATTTACAGGTTATGTGTAAATGCTGTTCGATTGCTTTCTTTTGTTCTTTTTAGTTTTCTAATCTCATTTTCTAAAATTAATGTTTGAAAATAAATCAGGTTGATGTCAATGCAAGTAACGGTTAGAAGTGTCACATGACACCTAAAAAAAACTAAAGGCTGGAGTATGTACTCTTGTTCCTCCGACACGTTTGTTCATACATTTATTTCTTGCCTTACGTGACACACCTTTCCTCTCTTTTGTACCTTGTCCAGTCCAGTAGAATTTCATTCAAACACTGCAGATTAAGCAAGACCCCTCCTTACGCCCCAGCCTCGGGTCCCTCCTCTCTGCGCGGGTCCCTTGCAGATGCAGTGTCTCTCGTCTTTCCAGCCCAGTTTTAAAAGCCTTGCCGTACATGGTGGCATTCTGCCTGAAGGGTTTTTGGAAGATGGTTTTTGTTACCAGCTGGAGTCATATTGTTCTTCCCACTTAACTATGTATCTTGAGAGCTTTATTTGTTCATATAGATTGAGCTCATTATTTTAGAGGCCACATAGTGTTCTATACAATGTCCACAATTATTAGCCACGTCCTATTAATAGCCATTAGATAGTTTCTTATCTAATGCCAACCTACCCTCTGAATCAGCTCTGTACATTCCTACCTCAATGTAAGAGAGTCTGTTTTCCAACCCTTGCTAAAAATAGCTATTATTAATCTTTCCATTTTTGCCAAATCAGTGGATGAGGAATAGCACCTTGCTGTTGTCTGGATTTGTGTTTCGCTGTGCTGGAATAGCTTTTTATACATTATTGATCTTTTGTATGCCTCCTTCTGTAAATTTTATGTTCAATTTTCTATTGAGTTATCTGTCTTTACCTTATTATTGATTTGCTGGAGGTATTTATGTGTCCCTGATATAGTTGCTGCTTGCTACACACACTGCAAATGTTTTCTTCTCCTCCAGCTTTCTACCTACCTTTGCTTCCTTCAATCACTCCTTTGAATTTTTCCTATGCCATTAGGCTCGTTGGCTACTTGGTCCTTTTGCAATGTATGCTTAGTTCCACATACCTCCCATACCTGTGAATGAATTCCAGTGAACTAGCTTTCAGTTTTAGAAGTATCTGTTTGTGTTCTCCAATGAAGAGATCATAGCTCTACCCCTGGCCTTACATCTACTGGATCATTTCTGGTCAGCTGGTCAACATCCTGAACGTAGGCCTTCATTCCTCTCAGGGCTCATGCTGTCCTAATTAGTTTTGGGGTAGATCACATGGCCTATGCCTCACTATTACCCTAGACCATCTCCTTAGCTATCTATTTTAGGCTGTGAGAGAGGAGGCTGATATTTATGAGCAAACCACAATTAAATTAAACTTAGTCATCATCATGCCATAATTCGTAGTCTTAATTCATCACTAGTGCTTCCAGTTTTCAATAAGAGTTAATTTAATATTTTTGTTTAACTGAAGACAGACAAACTAGAAACATAATGCTACAGTCAATGTTTTCCTTCCCTCCTCCTTACTTCCAAATGTGTAGAAAGTTCTGCTGATTCCAGCTACTGCAAGTCTGGAAGTGTGGGTGTACAAAGTACACAGATGCTAAAAGGATATTGGGTGTTCAAGAAGGAGTCGTGAATAGGATGGCGGAGATGAGGTGTGGAAGGCAGCTGGAGAGTGGAGAAGTTCCAGAGGGAAGTAGAGAGAGCAATCAAAGCTTTGAGGACCAGAACAACAGCTTCGAATCCAATTTCAAATCAAATGGGAGCCACTGGGGGCCTTTTTTTCTCATTTTAATTTTTGTCATTATTATTTTTTTAAGTTAAAATTATCGGAGTGACATTGGTTAATGAAATCAAATCGGTTTCAAGTGTAAATTCAATAACACATCATATGTATATTGCATTGTATGCTCGCCATCCAAAAAGAGGACTTTAATTTGAGGAGAAACACACTCTAATATTTGTTTCCAAAAGATTATTATGGTTGTTGAGTGAAGGAAGGATAATAGAGAGACAAAAGTTTGGAAGACATAAGTGGATGAGGTTTGAAAATGTGTTCAGTGGAGAAAGTTAGGATAAAAGGGATGTTTTCATTTTCAAGTTTGTCCATTGATGCATCAATTGAAGAAAAATCAGTAAGTCTTTGAGTTATTTTATCTTTATTGTTCTGTTTTCAACCATCAGCTAGAACTTATGAATTTACCTTCTGGAGACACGTCCAAAAGGAGGAGTGTTTTCAAGAACAAAACCCCAGTAATTAATTTAAAAAAAATTAAAACACTTCTGTTAGGTTAGAATTATACTGTTTGGGTGCACTATTCTTATCCTGACAGAGAGATAATTGATTTTGTCAAGCTAATGGAAGTGAATTCATGAGCGAAGGAAATTCTGGTTAACGAAGCCCAGGTCATAGAATGATTAATTCATCAGTGCCCTACATCATGTTTTGCAATTGAAAAAATAAATTTCTTCCAGATAAAATTGACTGAAGAAAACGTTATGTTTTATATGAATTTTTTATCATGGTCTTGTAACTCTGCCTTACTTGTAGAGGTCTAATTATGATCAAATTAGGCTGTAATTCTCCATGGGTGCAGTTTATCAAGGATTTTCTTTTTTTACAGGTTAGCCTAGTGGAATGACATTAACAAAACTAAACTAAATATGTGCACACATGTACACCTCATCATTTATGTTTTATTTGGCATCATGTAATTTTTTTACTTTAAGAATAATTTTCCTCGTGTTGTCTTTAAAATGGGAACAGTTATGACTTAACTTTTTCAGTCATAGAGTCTGAAGATGATCAACTGAGTTTCATATATCTTATAAAAATTATGATATAATTATCATTGATATTATTATGCAACAGGACAAGATATGGTTTAGCTTCATAATATAAAAAATGCACTTCACGAAGTGTCTTTCAGAAACACTTGGATAGGGCGTTCTTCAAAATATCTTCTCCAACAACCTGATATGACTGTCGTACTTAATGTATTTCGAGTTATTCCATCACTCAACTACTATTTGTTGAGTGAACGGTGCCAAAAATTATATCAATGTGACTTTAGAAATATCCCTTAATCCTACCCATTTCTTTTCTTCCCTACAATCTTAGCCCACCATCTCCTACTCCGAAGGGCTCTGTACCCTCCTTACTGGCCTCCCTTCCTTTCATCTTTGACCTCTCCCCAAAGAACACCCTCCCTAGAGATGCCCAAAAGGTTCACCCCAAATATATCTCATCTGCTACTCCTCTGCTCATATATCTTCCATGGCTCCCATCATCCGCAGTCTGATGAAAGTCTAGCTCCCTGACATGGCTTGCAGACTCTCCACTGCTCTAATCGGTCTAAATGACCAGTTGCTAAAATTTGCCCCATTGTTTTCACCTCCAGTGCTGTCACACGTGCTACTTCTTCTTACTCAGAATATCTTCCCCTGACCCTGCCCACCTTTACTTTAAGAATAAAGTAAAGATGACTCTTATTGGCTGACTCTTATTGGTTACTAATCCAGGTGTGGAATAACCTTCGGGATGATGTCTTTCATGACCTCTCACCTTTGAGCCATAACCTTTCCTACCACTTAGCTCATCGTGGACTTCGTATGTAACTCTGTCATCTCACGTATTACACTGTCGTGACTCTCCAGGGAGCACATGACATTCATGCGCGGCTCTTATCTTGGACTTAACCTGATGCCTGGCATCAGGCACTCAAGACTCCTGGCGAACCGATTTACAGTAGCTCGAATTTCCTTAGTAAATCTCTTCTATTTCAATTGGACTAATATTCACTTTGCACCTGCTGGGTGACACAACTAGAGGGGAGTGACCTACAAGACCAGCTGTGAGCAGAGCAGGGGATCTTTGCCTCTCTGGAACTTTCTACAGAGGGAAGCCAGCATTGCAGTCGAGACTATCAACTCAACTACAAGAATAGGGATGTGTCTTTCTTCCACACTGCCCTGCACGCAGCTTGAGCACACTATGCCTCCAGCA
>PVKZ01005393.1:0-54379 GCA_004027375.1 Macroglossus sobrinus
TATATATTATAATATAATACATTATAATATAATACATTATATATTATAATATAATACATTATAATATAATACATATAATACATTATAATATAATATAATATAATAACTATATATTATAGTTATAATATATTATAATATGTAATTATAATATATTATAATTATAATATATTATATTATAATATAATACATTATAATATAATACATTATAATATATTACATATTATAATACATTATAACTATAATATATTATAATATATAATATATAATATTATATTATATAATATATTATTATATATTATAATTATAATATATTATAATTGTATATTATATTATAATTATAATATATAATACATATTATATATGTTTTTATATATATAATATATATAATACATAAATTTTTTTTTAGTAGGCAAAGAACCAAAAATTTCTTGTTTGGTTGCAACTTTTGACTGAGCAAGGTTGACCATCTTTTGCATTAAGAATTTCCTTTTGTATGAACTGGCCGATCACATCTTCTGCCCTTTCTTGAGTGGGCTGTCGTCCCTTTTAAAACTGATTTGTAATAGTGATGTTAGCTCTATTCAATCACATGTGTCACACATATGTCCCCCAGGTTCTAATTTGTCTTTTGAACTGCTTCGTGGTAATTTTTCCCTTACAGAAATTTGTCCTTCTTTTGCAGAGCAATGCATAAAACAACTGGAAATAGATGAGGCAGCATCAAATGTGAAGATAGAGGTTGATCTTTTGGGTGGAGTAAATAAAAAAATCTTAGGGGTATGAGAGTGTGTATAGAATACTCCCATTTATGTTTTTAAAATCAGATTGAGTATGGCACTGTATATTCTGTAAGGATACACAGGAAAACAATAGCAATGGTTCAATACAGGAACATGTATTGTTTTTATGTGAGCAAATACCCTTTAAAAAGACAAATGGTGACATATCACACACACCATCCAGGAGAGAAGGTGGGAAGGGGGACTTACTTTTTAATTCTTTGTTGAAAATGCTTTTTCTTTTAATTTTTTGATATGTGGACCAGTTACCTTTTTGAAAAAGAGTAATCAGTGAATTAATCCTTTAATACATTATAATAATAATTATTTCTCTTTTTTGCTTATGAATATTTTTTTCCTTAGAAAGGACTTCCATAGTTTAATATTGTTAACAAATTTATTCATGTTTTTCTTTAGGACTTTTCTTGTTTCATATTCTATAATTTATAGAATTTATAGTCATTTATATCATTTGTAAATCTATAGTCAATCTATAATTTATAATCATTTAAAGAACAAAGTTAGGAATTCAGTTCTCTTTTCCTATTGGCATTTTAATTGGGATACTACGAAATGTAGAAAATCACTTGGCGAGAATTGACATATTTCACAAGAACAAAGTGGATCTTTCTATTTCCTTGTGTCTCCTTTTATATTCCTCAAAATAAACCCTATAGAGTTTTCGCTAAATTTATTAGTTGACATTTTATCTTTTGATGAGTTACTGCCACGATTATAAAAGGGACCTTTTCTTCCATTATATCTATTTTAACTGGTTTTTGTTTCTATGTGGGGACCTGTTGCTTTTTACATATCACTTTTGTAATGTCACATGATCAACATCTCTATCACTTTTGTAACGTCACATGATCAAATTCCCGGATCGTTTCTGATAGTTTTCCAGTCGATTGTCTCCGTCCCTTACGTACGTGCAATCCCACGCCATCTTCAGGTGGGAACGACTGGGCCTCCTCTTTTGCCTGCCGTTATGCTTGATGTGGATGAAAACTGTGTTCTGCCGTGCTGTGGCCAGAGACCTAAAGAGACACCGACAGGGATGACACTTTGGTATTTATAACTCGGCAGGACTGCCTCAGTGGGCGGGGTGTCAGGGAGGAGGCCTGAGAGTGGTTGGCACTTGTGCTACCTGAGGAGGGTGGGCTGGGCTGGCGGTGTGAGCAGATGCTCCTCCATCTACCAGGCTCTGGACGGGATCTTAGAATGGTGGCTTTGCTGCCAGGTAGGGACCCTGCTCCACCATGCATCTATCCTTAGTCCTCACAGGGCGACCCCACAGGTGGGTGGTATGTGAATGACAGGACCATGAAGACTCTCAGTGCCCCCTGAAAAGAGAGGAACCCCTGAGAGAACTGACTCCGGACGAAGGAAATTCATGTCTCTCTCAGTTGGTGGCCGAGGAATCACCCCATTTGGGGGCAGAAAAAAGAGGAGAGCACATTCCCAGCTGTTGAAGACATCCTCAGAGCCAGAGCTGGCTTTGTGGGGCAGTGAAGTGACCGGGGCTCCTGGGTCACTCGGGGAACTTAGAGAGGGTCTGTGCTCCTCCTTAGAGAGGAGAAGGGAGCTGTGGCCTTAAAGAGCTCTGGACACTTGATGCTGGTGACCAGTCCCTGCCCCAGGCACCCCATTGGGCAGGACCTGCCCACCCAAGGAAAGTATGGCTGCCTGCTGGGATGGCCCCCAGCACATTTACCTTAGGTAAACAAGGCTTGGACTGCCAGCCGGCATCATCGGACAGAACGTAGAGGCTGGTGTCATCCCCGAGGCTGGTTCAGAACAGATAGCAAAGGGATTGATAGCAATTCAGCTGCCCAGAGAATTAGTCTCTGGCTAATGCACACTTGGCCAAGCCCAGGCAGTTCTGTAATCTACTTGTACTTTGTACTCAACTCGCTCGTGGAAAATAGCCATCTGGTTCAGAAAAATGCTTGCTGCTATGTGGTTGATGTGAGAAGACACTTTTACCAGTGGTTAAAGCCTTTCAAAATTTTCACTGTTAATGGAGAAGACAAAGTTGACATGTGGTTATTATGTTATAACCACACAGTATCAAAGGTTACTTCACTAAGTATGAAAGTAACAGTAAGCACTGAAAACATCAAGAAACTCAGGAAACCATTCCTCGAAGCCTTCGAGTACATCCAGTACTGCGTGATAATCGAGCAGGTGCTTTTCAGATCAAGGTCATAGGCTCTTTCATATGCACTAAAACCCTTTCAGGGTGCCGAGAAATCAGACCCTTGGGAACCTGTGTCCCCGGTACATTTTAAGGTCCCACAGAAGAGCTATTGAGAGGCTCTTGGTCATGTCCCTGAGATGCAGGGTAGTTTTGAGTGGGATGGCTGAGAACAATCATGCACAAAGAGCTCAAGTGACTTCACAGCGAATATTTATAGGATAAGGTGTGGGATGTTCCCAAGGATATGATATTACATCACAGACTTCATTTCCAGGATCTTGCCATCAAACAAGAGAAAAGATGGGAAAACAGGACCAAGGTAAGGCCGACGAAGAGGAAGGCAAAGACAGTTCTTAGGAGGAGGGGGCTGGTCAACAGCGTCACCGCTAGAGAGGAGAAGGTGGGGGGGACACGTTGGGTGAGAGCCCGGGGCATGGTTGCTGAGGACAGAGTGACTTTCAGGGAGCTGTGTTGAAGCAGCAGGCAGTGAAGCCAAATCGAGGGGGATTAACCGATGAGTGGGTGTGAGGAGCTGAGAAAAATGCGGTGAGGAGGCAGGGTGGCGAGTGAGGAAGTGGTGGGGCCAGAGGAAATGTGTGTCTACTTTTTTAAGCTGAGGAAGACCTGCGTCTGTTTATAGGTGGGGGTGGGGGTGAGGAGAGGAATTAAAGATGCCGAAGATGGGACAGTGATCACCGAGCTCTCTCCCTGTCCCATCTGCCCACCCAGCCCGTGCTTTGTAATTCTGGAGAGCACCAAGGATGCCGGTGTTGGATCGTCGATGAGTGTTGTTTGAATTTCGTTTGTTTTAATAATGAGAAGATGTTACTGTTTTATTTGCGAAGTTAGAGTGAGCATTAACTGAGGTCTACTTTGCTTCCTGGAGGGGCTGGGGCAACGAGGAGCACAGCTCAGACCTTCAATAAACTTTCAATAACTACGGATGAACACATGTGGCGTATTTATGCCATAGAATATTATTCAGCCAAAAAAGGAACGAAGTACCGATACACGCTACAACATGCGTGATCCTTGCAGACATTATGCCAAGTGAAGGAAGCTGGGTGCGAAAGGTCAAGGAGATTGTGTGATTCTGTTTACATGAGATGTCCAGAATAGGAAAATCCATAGTGATGGGAAAAAGGTTGGTGGTTGCAGAGATCGCGGGGAGGGGGTCTGGGGAGTGACTGCTCAGGGGTGCGTGGTTTTCTCTAGGGGTGGTGAGTATATTTCAGATACACGTGGTGGGTGCACAACATAGTGACTGTAGTAAATGTCACTGAATTGTACCCTTTAAAAAGGTGGTTTTACATTAGTGAATTTTATCTCAATCATCATCATCATCGTTGTCATCATCGTCATCATCGTCATCGTCATCATCCCAGACCATTGCTGGATTCTGCATCCTTCCATTCAAGGATTCAGTACTCACTAGCCTGGCAGCCAGGGACAGGCTGCCCTGGTCCACGGTTTGCTGATCTCTGCAATGGGGATCCTGACGTGTGTCGAGCAGGATAACCAGCTGGCACAACACAGCCTGGTGACTTCCTGCTGCCATCCTCACAGCCTGGATCCTGTGACACTTCTTATAGCTTCATCACATCCTGGTCTTCAGCGAACGTTGTGGCTCAAACACTCTGCCCGGTGACACATTGCTGTGGTTGGTTGGGGACCCAGGGGTCTCCTCAGATGCCGGGAAGGTCCCCAGTAAACTGGGCGAGTCCGTTGCCCGTCTTGTTCTCTGGTTACATAGGTGTGCAGAGGTCAAGGCTCCAGCGTCCACCGTCCTGGCGGTCATCTCGGGCTGTGCACCTGGAGGCCGGTCATAGAGCCACGTTACAGAGATGTCAGAAAGGGACCCGGGGCTGGTGCGGGGAGGTTGGACCTTAAGAATGATGAAACTGGGACAGCACGAGAGGAAGGGCTGGAGCAGTTCCCCTTTCGGAGCAGAAACTAGAATTTCCTTTGAGGTCCGCTTAGAGATCAAAGGCTAACCTCCTGAGTGGCCTCTTCGGTCACATGGATTCAAGGCAACCTTCCAAGGATCACGCTGTCAGTGCTGGTGGCAGCCCGAGGGGATACTTTTGGATGGACGAGGGTCCGGAGCGTAGATGCCGTCAGTTTGTAAAATGAGTTGCCTCGACCTGAGAGATGCAAATGGACTGACTCATTTCGAGAGATGCCAAGGAGATTCTGAGAAAGAGTGACTTGGACTCGACTCCTTTTCTCTGAAGTTCAGTGTTATTGGGGTTCATCCGGATGGAGGGGGGGTGGGCCAGTGGGGAGCTTGTCTGAGGCTGATGGAGGAAAGAATCGAGACCCTGGTTCACCCTGAGGACTGAGTATCTGAGTGAGTGAGGACCAGGAGGGTCTGAATGACGGGCCCAGGGCCTAAGTCCTTTAAGATGAGCGTTAGGCTGGCTCAGCCACCTGCACATTGTGGGGACCCCTCCACAAGTGGTTGCACGTGAATCAAAAGTGGGCACTTAACACACTAGTCATCACAATCCCAAAGTGGAGACAACCCAAATGTCCATCAGCTTATGCGTGGATAAACAAACCCTGGTACAGCCACATCATGGAAATTACTAGCAATAAAAAAACAAAAAAATGGAGTGCCGATACATGCCACAACGTGGATGCGCCTTGAAGACACTGCGAAGTGACAGAAACCCGTCACAGAAAGTCACCTAGCGTGTGATTCTTTCCATAAGATATCCCGAATCGGGGAATCTGTAGAGACAGGAAATAGTTAAGGGGTGCCGTCAGCTGGGAGGAGGGGGTTGGAGAGTGACTGCTGACGGGCACAGGCCTTCACTCTTGGGGTCACACATTCCACACGTGCGTCACCTGGGGCTATGCCGTTGACCCCGTGGGCCCAGCATCCACGGGCTTTGTTCAGGCTTTAGGACAGGCTCTTGCTGACGGAGTCACAGAGGCAAGGGGCGGGCCCAGAGAAACCCGGCAGGCTCAGTATGGGGAAGCATGGCACGGCCCCGGTGTCACAGTGCCCTTCGTCCCTTTTGCTCAAGTGTGGGTTTTCTGGGTCACAGAGCCTGTCGTTGCCCCCGGGGTTTGGTTTCCTGTCTGTTGCCAAGCTGTTTGTCATCTTGTTGATGTGAGTTAGAACAAGTCCTAGTCGGGGACATGGGAGGCCCAGAGATGGCCCGGTCCAGCTGTCCTCGGCTCTGCCTGCTCTTTAGAAATCCATGGGGTCTATTTCAAGACTAGCACTTCTCAGAGCCTCTGAGTCAGTTGGATTGCGTGATGGGGACTCAGGTCTGGACTGCTGAGAACCTCTCTTTCACAGAAATGGTATCACACACCGGATCAAAGAGCATGCAGCAGAAATGGAGGGGAAAAGCATTACGAGGATGTGCCAGGCAGTTAATTAGTACAAATATTACACTATTTTCTCAGGCTTTCTGATGCCCGTAATATTTGACCCCTTTTTGAGATTTGTAACTTGCCATTTTATTTTTTTACTCTACGTATTTACTTTTACGAATATTTTGGGCTCTTTTTCTTAAAGAGGGACTCCCAACATGGTATAAGCCTTATGCCCCGCAAGACTTGACTGTGCCTCTCAGCTGAAAGCTTGCTTAGGGTCAAGTTAAACAGTTTGGCAAGAGTACTTCCTAGTTGTACGTCATAGCATTGCTCCTATAATGCTGGGGTGTCTCACATTGAGTGACCACCCAGTTCAGGGAGATCTGTCCATTGGAAAGGTCCACCTTGCCCACTGCAGCTCGTGAGCCATCAGTGGCGTCGTAGGTTGTCACTGCAAAGGTTCCTTCTCTGCCTTTTCGCTGAATGGTTTGACTATCTATGGACGAGCCTTTTCTGAATGGATGATGCCACTGGGAGTTGCAAAATGCGAATTTGACTGTTCTTTGCTGAGTTTTGCCTTTATTGGCTGGAATTCTTCTAGGAGGAAAGCGTTCCCTCATCAGCGTCACAGGCGGCGTTAGTGTCCACCCAGCGAGGTTGAGAAGCACAAACTAGTCCAGCAACCTTGGTTGCCGAGAAGAAATCCAGAATTTCAGAGGGGTAAAAGATTCGCTCAAAACCACACCGACACAAGCAACAAAAAAAGGTATATATTTTTTAACACCCAAAGGAACATCTTCATCTTGAAACAACCCCAAAACAGCATGAACCGTTTACTTTGGGAACACCTGTCAGTGCTTCCCAGACCAGCACACAGCTCGGGAAATAGGACAAGGATCCCCAGGCTCTGGGAGGCCTTCAAAGGCTTGTCATTTCAGCTCAGGAACTGAATTAGCTCTTCACTCTCTTACAGCGATCATTCCCCTTATTTACCGTGGATCTGAACGTTCTGGTTCACAGAGTCAGA
Source organism: Macroglossus sobrinus (assembly GCA_004027375.1). Taxonomy (NCBI): domain Eukaryota; kingdom Metazoa; phylum Chordata; class Mammalia; order Chiroptera; family Pteropodidae; genus Macroglossus; species Macroglossus sobrinus. The sequence goes on from PVKZ01005393.1 coordinate 7,337, forward strand.
CAGGAAGTGAAAAAAGAGGTGTCACGGTTGGAAAAAAACAATACAAAACTGCCACTATTTGCGGATAGGATACTACTTTTTCTAGAATAGCAGTTCTCAAACCTTTCAAACTCAGGACTTTTAATGAGTCTCTTGACATTTACCAAGAACCCTAAATGACTTTTGTTCATGAGGGATAGAGAGAGATAGATAGATAGATAAGTAGCAATGAAGACAGAAAATATTTAAAAATATTTACTTATGAATTCATTAAAAATTAGCAAACTAATTTACCCGGTAATGCAACATGATTTTGTGAAAAGTAGGTCAATTTCTCAAAACAGAAAGCATTGGGTGAGAAAAGTGCTATTGTTTTGCAGTTTCACAAACCCCTTTAATCCCTGTCCAGTTGGAAGGAAGCTGGGCCACCACACCTGCTCTGCACTCAGCCGTTCGCTGTCACACACGATGCCACCCGGGGGAAATCCCGGGGCACACTCGTGAATCAGAGGGAGTGAGAAATGCAAATGACCTCTTGGTATTGTAATGCAAATAGTGTTCACGTGGCAGAGGGTTTCTGGGGCCACGCCTCGAGGGCTGCTGTTCTGGAACAGTCAAGAGACTCAGTTAAAAGTTTCACTAGTGTCCGCTAGCTTGATAACATGGCTGGACAAATGATAACCAGATGAAGACACTGCAAAGTGACAGAAACCCCTACCAGCATCTCTGGAATGTCCCAGGGTCTGCTCCGTGTGGGCAGGTCCACAGAGTCACCTTTATAGCAAATCTGAAATCTCAACAACCCACATGTCTTTTTGGACTTAGCAGCCCAGAGTCCAGACTTCTCACGGGACCCTCCCCCTCTGCCACGCTGGCTGCTGCTCCTAGATGGTGGGGGAGAAGGGCAGACAGCATGGGAAGGGAGAGCAGGAGGGCTTACATATGTTATGGGAGCTGTGCCCGCTGCAAGTGGCCCCACTGTGTGCTGTTGGCCCTCCCCGCCCACTGCACTATTCACAGTGCTGCTGATATCCAGGCCTTTGAGACAGGGCCCCACAGTTAACTCCGTGCTGCCTTGATCTTCCCATGGCCCCAGGGGCCCTAGGGGAGGCAGGTGATTGATAGAGGCTGGCACCAGTCGCTGTCAGGGAGGGCATGTGCTCATGGTCTCTGGGATCCGCCACCATCTCTGTCACTCTGGACAGAACTTTGCATTGACAAAGCATTTTCCAAAGAGGCAGTGCTCTTTTCCTCTAATGCCCTGCCATGTCCAGGAGCTGCCATCTGAAGGTGGGATCTGTACAGGTGAGTCCCTGGGCCTCATGAGAATCAGTATGTGCGACAGGCATCTGTGTCTGTGTCCTCACAATCCAGAGCCTCTCAGAAGGGCAGCTGAGCAGCCGGTGGCCTCAACCTACTGAGTCTCCTTTCATACCTGTCAAAAGACCAGGATGACGGCGGCCATATGCCGTGAGCGTGAGACGCTTTCTATAGGATAAAAAAAAAAAAAAAGATCCTGCTTATACTGAAAACAATAAAAATATCAGCAAAGATGATAAAAGCAGAGAAGAAAGGAGGAGAATAATAAGAAAAGGGAGGGTTGAGAATGACGTGATTATAGGGAGAAAAGGGGTCCCGAGGTGAGGAGATGGTGCCTGAATTTTCTGGATTCAGAGGTTTTGCCAAAGGGGTTGGGTAGGAAGCCCCTCCTGCCAGACACCTCTGGACGTCTGGTGTGGCTGTTTGTCCTGAGCTCCCAGGGAGATCCAGTCTTTTTCAGGGGACGAGGGACTTTGTGGATAAATCTGAAGAATGCTTTTTAGCCTCTATCTTCCCAAAGCTATTGACATTTTCGGGATTATCCAAATTTTTTAGGAAAAAACTTGTCATCTTTGTAAATGGAAAGTAATTTTTTTAAAGACTATTTTCTGTGCCTGTCAGGATTTTGTCCATAGTACTATTTTTCAAGCGGCCCCAGACTTTAATTCTACTTAGGTTGAAATGCTATGGATCGAGTTTTGTCTCAGCCCAGAAATACTCCCTTATTTGGATGTTTTTTTTTTTTTTATGAATTAGGAATGTTTTGACATGATTAACAGCTCATTTATTGCACAATTAGATTTTTAAATTTTTTTAAAATTTTAATTAATTAATTTATTTTTATGGTGACAGTGGTTAACGAAATCCAGTAAGTTTCAGCTATACATTTTAACAGTAAGGCATATATATATGTACACTGTGTGTTCACCTCCCATAGTTAGATTTCTTTCTGTCACCACATATTTGACCCCTTTTACCCCCCCAGTATGGGGGGGGTAGTGTTTCAACATTTAAATTTGGGGGAGGGCACAAAAATTTGATTGACAACACTGAGACTGGAAAGTCAACGTTTAAATTTTAATAATGTGAGCTTATGAGGGGCTTAACATTTTTGTCAAAGTGCTGAGGTCTGGGGCTGAACTGCAGCCAAGGCTGCTTACATTTGCTCCAGTTCTCAAAGGCGTACATTGAAAGGTAGTACACTGAAATTTCTGTAAAGGTTTAGCTTCCCCAGCCCGAAGCATCTCCCTCCCACAGGTGACTCCGTGCAATGTTATGCCAAGTCAACAAATAGGGCGTACTACTTTCAGCTTTCCTAACACTTTGTGACTTATTGAATACATCATTCATCTGTTAAGTCAGTTAATCACTTAACCACTAATTGATTGAGTACCTGCTATGTGCCAGGGACTTTCTAAGTACTGGGGAGACTGCGATGACTAAAAGAGATTAAAAGAAAAACACTAAACTTCCTGCCTTTGTGGAAATGACATTCTAGAGGGGGAGACAGAAAATATACAAGACACTTAAGTTAAAAAGTGTTTTCTTTTTTCTAAAGAGAAAAATAAATCAAGGAAAGGGGATACAAAATGTGTGTGTGTGTGTGTGTGTGTGGCGGGGGTGAGGGTGACACAATTTAAGAGAGTGAGCAGGACAGGCCTCCCTGAGAAAATAGATTTGAGTAAAAACCTAATGCAAGTGAATGTGTTCAGCCACGGGGATAAGTACAGGGAAATATACTCTCTCTAGGCAGAGCAACTGGCAAGTGCAAAGGCCCTGAGGCAGGAACACACCTGGTGTGCTTGAGAAACAGCAAGGAGGCCAGCGTGGCTGGAGAGGAGGGAGCAAGGGGGAAATGAGGTCAGGGAGGTGATGAGGTGCCTTGCAGAGCATTGGAAGGATTTGAGATTTTGGTGGTGGTGCTGACAGGGTTTCCTGACAGATGAGAGAGAGGAGGGAGACAAGAGTATCACAGGTTTTTGGCCTCGGCCCCTGGAAGAAAGGAGTTGTTATTTATTGTAACGGGAAAGTCCGAGGGTGGGAAAGATTGATTTGATTTCAAATCAGCATCAGCCTCTCTCATATGATGATGAAAGATTTTTTTTTTTTAAAAAAAGGATAATAAATGTGTCTGAAGCCCATGATTCTAGAATCGTCTACGTAATCCTGCAACCAGGAACTTTTCTAGAAACAGTCCGTCCGTCACTGCTTATCCCGGCAACATCCCTGTGACATGGTGTGAGGATGCTGAGGGTGTATTATATTACACCTATGGTGTCATCAGAGATAGCTAGTAGTTACTGATGCTTCCTTCCTGGGCTTTAAGCAGAGGGAGCAACCCAGCCCGTAGCTGGCAGAGCTGGGATTTGAACCTGTTTGCTGGACCTTTGAGCCCCCATCTCTTCGGCACACGGCTTCGTGCATACCTGCAAAGCTGAATGCGGTACCACATCAGAAAGGTGTGCTCGACAATACTTCGGAATCGTCCATGCCTGTGCTCTAGAATGGCAGACTCAGTCATTTCTTCGCTCTTATGACAGTGGAGCTTTTGTTTCACACACGAAAAAATTAGCTTCTCAGTATTAGAGGAAGTGTAACTAGACACCGCGTGATGGGTCAAGGGGAAATTTTCTAAATAACACACAGTGTACATTTGAGGAAGTGGGTTCACGGGCCAATGGGCCAATAGGCTCACAAAGAATCAGAGAGAGCGACACTTCTCCATAATGATAGTTTAGAGCCAAGGGAATGGCACAAAAGCGGGGTGCATCGTAAGTCTGTAATCTGTCCACATCGATGGTCCTCGACCATGGGAATGAAGAGACCTACACAGCGCGGGCACACAGCGTCTGGAGGGTGAATGAGTGTTCTTGGCTTGCTTCTGTTTTTCAACTTCCTTCCCCTGAAATGAAAAAAAACAGCACAAGAACTAAGACGACCCAGGCTTCAGTTCACATATTTTATTCTTGATGATTACTGACTTAAAAGATGTGAGTTACAGGAAGTAGGTACTAGTCACAGATGGCGGGCAGGGCTGCTCACAGAGGGAAGATTCAGGGTCAAACCCCAGTTTAGTAACAGAGAAACACAAAAGGCAAGATCAATGCTTCATTTACCAATTCTTCGCTCTCAAAGAAAAAAAAAACACCTCAAGTATTTTCCATATAATTATGATTTTCATGAAATCAAATAAACACTTCTTGCTCGGGGTAAATATGTACTTGAACCCCATAAGTCATTGGTCATTTAAGATGAATCCTTTTCATTTCTAAGCCTACAGATTTGCTGACCACACCGTGTCGGCATGGCTAGGTTCTCTGCTCAGCGTATCATAAGGCTGCATTGAGTTCTTGTCTGGAGGGTCTGGGTGGGGTGGGTGGGGAGGAATCTTTCTTGAAGCTTGTTCTTGTCGTTGGCAGAATTCAGTTCCTTAAAGCTGTAGGACTGAGGGTCTTGTTTTTCTTGTTAACTGTCAGCCAGTGGCTATAGGTAACCCAAATCCCTTGCCGTGTGGCTCCCTCCACCCTGAAGCCATCCATGGTGTGTTGAATACTTGTGCTTCAAATTTCTGACTTCCTCTTCTGTGATGAGCCGGAGAAAACGCGGTTTTTAAGAGGCTCATTTGATTAGGTCAGGCCCACCAGGATCATCTCCTTATCTCAGGTCAGCCGTGCTGTATAATATAACCTATTCATGAGCATGAGAGTCATCGTATTCATAGTCCTGGAAGCACACAGGGCACGTTCCCTAGGTGTGGAGATCTTGTCTGGTGGGCAGCTTTGAATTCTGCCCCCCAGACCCAGGTTCAAGAATCTTGCTTCCTGTTGTTGCGAGATGGGTTGCCTGGGGAGCAGGCTCTGACATGAAGGTTGGCTTGCAGGAAGTTTAGTGGGAATGCTCTTGGAATCCACTCTGGGCAGAGGAGGAGAAGGAAGTAGGACTGGAAAGAGAAAGCTCTGAAGCTGGATGGTCCTTCAGAGGTGTCCCAAGGTAGGGCAACCCCTCCATGGACAAAACCCTGGTTGTGGGCTGCCCCAGGCGAAGGGGATTCCTGAGGGTGAGGCTGTGGTCCTCAGTGAGGCTCTCCCTGAAGCTGCTGATGGGGGCAGGGTGTCTCTCGGGAACACGACCGCAGGTGAGGGAATAAACTGTTTATTTCTCATCGGTGACTTACAGCGATGGTATTGCACTCTATTTCTGCACCCCTCACGTCCACTCATCCAGCATTAATTGGAATTAAATCCCAGATACCCTAGTACTTCATCCGAAAACGTTTCAGTATGTTTTCAAAATACATTTCCCCCAAATAAACTAATAATTCATATTACAAAAAAGGCAGTTAGTGCTAAAATTTTTAATTGTCTCATAAACCTCATACATTTTCCCCCAAATAATCTAATAATTCATCTTACAAAAAAGGCAGTTAGTGCTAAAATTTTTAATTGTCTCATAAACCTTATAGCTTTCTTTCTCTCTCTCTCCCCATTTCTCTGATGTTTACTTGTTTCAGTCAAAGTTGAAACAGACAAACTCTCTTTTCCCTTGCAATTGATTCGTTGGTGAAACCGGACCACTTATCTTGGAGGCTTGCTCACAGTTTGGAGTTAGCTAATTGCGTCTGCACGGTGTCCTGTGGTGTGCTTCTCTCTCCCCTAGATTTCCTGTAAATTGGTCATTGGATCTAAGGCTTGATTAGAGCAGGACTGTTTTTTTTTTTTTTTTTTTTTTTTTTTTTTGGGTAAGGCTTGTCCACAGATGGAGACGTGTTCCTGGGTAAGGAGTTGTGTGATGTGTCTCTGGCGATGTTAGTAGCTGCTGTTTAACTTCTAAACAGAAATAATTTGGGGTGAAAGTTCACTAAGTAGCTTTTGACCTATAACTCAGAATTCAAAGACTCAAGTGACAGTGACACATCGAAACTCCTCCCAGGAGTCTCTCCTATTGCAAAGCTTCAGCCTCAAATATGGAAAACAGGTCCGGTGGGGGTGTTGGACCTTGTTTCAATCTTGCAAGAAGTAACCTTCATTTGCAGATACCTGTACTAAGTGAAGGAAGAAACTCCATTTATTTCCCATAAGAGATGTGTCTCTAATGAAGTTTGACTTCTTATGCTTAAAACGATTTCTCGAAAGTGTGAAATATTTATGTTCTGATCAAGTGAATACTACTAACGATTGCAGTACTAATTCAATCCAGAAGAAAGTTGTTAATTTTAAATATTTAATTTCCCCTGCCCATTCACTTTACTGGCCCTTTCTTCCCCCTAGGAAGTGACACCTTTGCAGGGAAGTCTAGCAAAATGTCATGAATTCATTTACATTCCCAGAGCAATAGAAATCATTGATCATAAGAAAGATACAGGTGAATGGATGGCAACGTTCTGTAGCTAGCGTTGCAGCCTCGGTGGGCATGTGGCCTGCCTCTTAGTGAAGTAAAAGGCATATTACAAGCTGGATTCTTAGCTGTGAGGGTTTTTTTTTTTTTTTTTAACGTTTAGAGACTACGGTCATGGACAATAAAAAAAGAAATATATCACTTTATATACTTTTTGGTTGCAAAGATATACGACAGGTGATCAATACACATATTACATTAAAAAAACATTTCTGAGAACTAAGAATATAAATTTGGGGAGAGAAAGGAATGATGCACGTTTCAGAAGCAATAAGGAAGAGTTTCTGTGATTTCAAAGTAAACGATAGTGGGGATCAATTGCTTTGGCATCAGATTCCATTGGAGACGCTCATGAGAGTGATAACGTTTGTTCGTTTGTTTGTTTATTTTTTACAGTGAAACATTTTTAGGTTTAGAATGAGCCAGCTGGACTCAGTTTAGATGATCCCAATTTTGCTGGTAACATTCAGAGCATCGTAGTCGGGAGTCGGTGGAGCACGTACCTTCTTCTCTCCGTCAGGCCTGACTGGAGTGTTGACAGGGCCCACGGTCAGCATCACAGGGCTTCTTCATGGCCTGTTTGGTCGGGTGCTTGTTGACCTTGAGATGCGCAGTGGACACAGTGTTGTCCTCTACTTGCTTCATGGCTGACTCGGTAGTCAGGGGGACCTTGGTGGTGGCACAGTGGTCACTTGTGAGGCGCCCTTCTGAGGGTATCTGGGCTGCCTTCAGAGCCCCAGTGTCTTGGGCCTTCAGAAGGTGGGTGACGTGTGTATCTTCTTTGTGGCTGTGGACGCCTCTCGGCACTGCTTTCTTTGCCTTCAAAGCCTCGGCTTTGGCTTCAGCTTTGGGAGGAGCAGGGCCTTCCTTCTTCGCTTTCGGCGCCATCTTCGTGAAAAGAGTTCGATAAAGTTTATTTTTAAGTGTTCATATAGAACAACCTATGGGAAAGTACATCTTCTGTGACTATTTAAGCTTATCGGGAAATATTTTGGGTGTCAATTAAAGTGTGTGAGGTGGTATGAGGCCTTACAAAATTATTTTAGGGGATATGCACGTAAAATGGTTAAAAACTACATGCAATTTACCTGCTCTCCTTCTGAGTCTGAAAACATTGGCATTTATGTTCCCTCCCTATTTAAGAGAAATGGGGAAGTGCTCGCTTTACGCTGACATCAGCAAAAGCTTGTGTGGCTAACTGTACGCTAGCTTTTGGAAGAGATTTGCATATAATAAAAACCGATAATAAAACATTTCTATAGTTGCGTTCTTTGCAGCTAAAATAATGGCAGATCAGAGAATGGATTCCCTTTAGAGAAAAGAGAAAATCATGTGCCAGGAAGCCAAGGATGAAAAACAGTGGTTGTAAGTCTGCTCTAAATTTCTTTTTTTTAAAATTAAAACCATGATGTGTTTTTTTCATTGGTTAGCCTGTCATCTTGGGATCTCTAGGTTCGTTTCCTCTCGATTTATTTGGACTCATTTTGTGTATGACTCAGATGATCTTCCCAAACTTGACTGTTTACTTCTACTGTCAAAATAAATAAAATACAAAAAATATCCCGGGAAAATATGTAATAACTTGAGGGTTTGCTCTTCATCAGCAAAAACTACAATGCGGACATCCAGGCTTGCAAAACCGCTAAACTATGACTGAAAAATCCTAATTATTTTCTTTTCCAAAACAATTCATTACACTTAAAAAAATAGTAATTATTTTTTTTTTAAGAAATATGGTAAAAAACGCATAGCATAACATTTACCATCTTAACTGTTTTGAAGAGTGCAGCTCAGTAGTGTCACCTGTCGTCACTGCTGTGCAGTAGAGTTCTACAGCTTTTTCATCTTGCAAAACCGAAACTCTATATGTCTATTGAACATCAACTGCACCTTCCCCCATCTTCTTAGCCCCTGGCAACCAATGCTTTTCGTTTAACTTCTTTTGATACCTCATGGGAGTGGAATCATAGAATATTTGTCTTTTTTGTGATTGGTCTGTTTCACTTAGCATCATGTCCTCCAGGTATATCCATGTTGTAGCATGTGACAGGATTTCCTTTTTAAAGGCTGAATAATATTCCGTTGTAGGTGTATATATTTTCTTTATCCATTCACCCATCAGTGAGCATTTGGGTTGCTTCCACCTCTTGGCTATTGTGAATAATGCTGCAACGAACATGGGTGTGTTAATCTCTCTCCAAGATCCTGTTTTCAATTCTGTTGGATAGGTATGTAGAAGTGGGATTACTAGATCCCATGGTAATTCTCTTTTTATTTATTTGTTTTTGTGAGGAACCTCTACACTGTTTTCCATAGCAGCTGCACTATTTCACATCCTCACCAACAGTGCACAGAAGTCCAATTTCTCCACATCCTGACCAACACTTGTTATTTTGTTTTTTAATAGTGGCCATCTCAATGGGTGTGAAGTGGTTTTGGTTTGTATTTATTTAATAATTAGTGAGTTTGTGCATTTTTTCATATGCTCGTTTATCATTCGTGTATCTTCTTTGGAGAAATGTCAAATTGTTTATTCATATTTTAAATCAAGTTATTTGTTATTTTGTTGTTGAATTGTAGGAGTTCTTTATGTATTCTAGATATTAATCCCTGAACAGATATATGATTTGCAAACATTTTCTTCTTTCTGTAGGTGCCTTTTCTCTCTATATTGTTACCTTTGATGTGCAGACGTTTTGAAGTTTGATGTAATCGGAGTAGACTATTTTTGTTTTTGTTTCTTGTGCTTTTAGTGTCATAACCAGAAAAATCATTGCCAAATCAAATGTCATGAAGCTTTACTCTTATGTTTTCTTCTGGAATTTTTATAGTTTTAGGTCTTACTTTTAGGTCTTTAATCCACTGTGAGTTGGTACATGGTGTAAGGTTAGGTTTATTTTCTTTTACATGTGGATATCCAATTTTTCCAGTTCCATTTGTTGAAGAGATCATTCTCTACCTGTTGTGTGTTCTTGCATCCTTTTCAATTGTTTGACCAGTTACACAAGGGTTTATTTCTGGGCTCTTCATTCTTTTCTACTGGTCTATATGTCTGTTTTTATGCCTGTACCACACTTTTTTGATCCATGAAGTTTTGTAACATGTTTTGAAATCAGGAAGTATGAAGCCTCCAACTTTATTCTTTCCCAAAATTATTTTGGCTATTCAGAGTCCCTTTAGATTCCAAATTAATTTTAGAATTTTTTTCCTATTTCTAAAAAAAAAAAAAATACCTTTGGGATTAGATAGGGATTGCCCTGAATCTGTAGATCACTTGGAGTAGTATGGGACCTTTTAATTACATACTAAGTCTTTCCATTTGTCTTCTCTAATTTCTTTTAGCAATATTTTTATAGTTTTCAATGTATAAATCTTTAACCTCTTTGTTTATTCCTATTTTATTTATTTATTTTTTGGTGCTAGTGTAAATGAGATTGTTGTCTTAAATTCTTTTTCAGATTATACATTGTTGGTGTGACCAGTTTTTGCATTTTGATTCTGTATCCTGCGACTTCGCTAAATTTGTTATCCTGCCTTAAATTTAACATTCTTGAATTACAAAAATTACTTTTTCGTGGAGGATTTTTAAATTAATTTTTGCTGGAACATAATTGAGCAATATAATAGATGACATCCTCAGCCATTCTTCTGAAGAAAAATAAACATTTTTATAGTCACATCTTTTATTTATTCTTTCACTGACAGACATTAATTGAGTTTCTACATATTCCAGTCACTGTGCTTGGATCTGAGTATATATGGATGGATAAGACATTCTTGGTCTCTGCCCCATTGAGTCTAGATTTTAGTAACCAAATAAACACAGTGACAAATAGTGATAAGAACTGGGAAGAAAATGATCTAGGAGTCAGGTCAGGGACTACAGAGAGGTGTTTCTGAGGAGATAACATGAAAGCTGAGACTTGGAAAAAGAAGAACATTGGTGAGGATGGGTGGGGAGGCACACTGGGGACACCATCGGGGGAGAGACCCCTGTCAATGAAGGCCGTGAAGGAAAGAGCTCCAAGAAACAAAAGGGAAGCCCATACAGCTTGAGCACAGTGTGCAAGGAGAAGAACAGATGGGAAGTGAAGGTAGGTAAGGTCATGCCCCTTGAAAAGCCTGAGGAATAATACCGAATTGTGGTTTAGCAAAGAAACATTCACAGGGTTTATTGAAATCCATCTGCTGCTTTCTATGTTCAGAAAAATAGATAATTAGATGACCTCTCTCCAATACCTTGTCATGCTCTTGCCCATGCTTAGACAAGAGAGAGTGTGATTCTTTTCAGGCTGAGATTCCTGCGGGGAGTGACTGAGCTATAGATGTGCTGTGTGATTGGGAGGAAGAAGTGCCAGATGGTGAAAATTAAGGTTCTGACTCATGTTTCTACTCAATTAGAAAGCTATTTCACATTCCTCTTACCACGATGTACAGTCAGAAAGTTCAGTAGACACTGCAAAATGTCTTAACATAACTCTGAACATACTGTCTTTGAGATGTAATTTTCAGTAACATAAAAGTCGGCCAAAAATAAACCCTCCAAGTAAAATGTGTATAGATATTCAGTTTCTTGGTTTGTTGAGAGGATATTTTAAAGGTTTTTAGAGGATACCTAAAAAACTAATTTGCCTATAATTTGGGGCAAAGTTTTCTCTTTTTTTTTTCATCTTATAAAAGGGTTTACTATTCTATTTTATAAAAAGTCATTTGGAAAGGACTGAGGCATGCCATTGAAGTTCCAAGCCAGAGTTTTTCAAATTTCAGATTTATTTGTGTGGTATCCTTTCTTCCAGAAGTTTAAAATGCTGCTTTCACTTTTCATTGTAATCTTTAAAGAATAAATATAGGCATCTTCTGGAATCATCAGAATGAACTTATTGTGTATTTGTGGGTAGGATCTCCTTGGGGCATAGCAGAATTATTTTGATAATTTCCAGGTAATAGGACATCAACAAAGATAGATTTAATGTTATCTGTTTCATCTAAACATGGTCAAATGATACTAATAATGTACTATAAAATCAGAGATTCATCATAGTCTGATGGAAAAAAAAGAATGGCCAAATTGGTTCACCGCAGGGAGCAATTTGATAAGCCATGCTGAACTCAAAAAGAACCTTTACTCTGACGAGATTCGTTATGCCAGTGGCAATTCAACTTCAACAAAATAATATTAGTTTGCTTTAATTGTATTGTTTTGCAGCTTTGATTAGAATTCATCTATAAATTGAATTTGGTTGTATGGTTGTATGATAGCTACAAACTGAAGATTATATATAGTTTTAAATTCACACATATTTAAGAAATAGTATAATAAAAATTTTTGCCAACATTGAGAGGTGCCAAGAAACTTTTTCTTTTAAAGGGGTCCCAACATGTCTCAAGTTTGTGAAATATTCTGCTAAATAAACAGATCTGATGACAAAAGATTGCCTGTTTTGCTCTCCTAGCTTAAAGTGCTTGTTCTGGTGATTCTCAACCCTGATCACACCTCAGGATCAGTTGAGGAGCTTTAAAAAAATACCCACACCAATAGAATGGAAGAAAAAAGATATACTATGCAAACAATAACAAAAAAGGAGCTGGATTCACTGAACTAATAGCAAACAAAATAGACTTTTAAGACAAAAATTTCTACCAGAGATAACAACATTTTATAATGACAAAAGCATGAATCCATTAGAAGAAATAAAAATTATAAACATATACACATGTAACAACAGAGCCTCAAAATACACGAAGCAAAACAGACAGAACTGAAGGGAGAGACAGACAATTCAACAACAATAGTTGAGGACTTCAATATCCTACATTCAATGATGGATAGAACGAGGCAGAAAATCAACAAGAAAATAGGTGTGAACAATACTATAATCGACTAGAACTAATAGGCATCTATGGAACATTCCATCCAATAACAATAGAATACACATTCTTCCCCAGTGCACATGGAACACTCTCCAGGATAGATATGTTAGCCAATGCAAAAAGTCTCAATAAATTTTAAAGGACTGAAGTCCAGCCAAGTATGTTCTCTGACCACAATGGAATAAAATCAGAAATCAGTTAACAGAAAGAAATTGGAGACATTCATAAACATGTGGAAATTAAACAATATGTTCATAAACAACATATGGGTAAAAGAAGGAATCACAAGAGAAATTAGAAAATACTTAGAGAAGAAAAAAAAAATAACATACCAAAACCATGGGATGCAGCTAAAGCAGTGCTCAGAGGGAAATTTATAGTTTTAAATGCTTCTATTAAGAAAGGAGAAAGATCTCAAGTTAATAACCCAAACTTCCATCTTAAGAAACTGTAAAAAGCAGAAGAAAGTAAATAATAAATATAAGAGTGAAAAATAAATAAAGACCAATGAAACCAACCAATCTTTAACTAGACTGGCCAACCAATCTTTAACTAGACTGGCCAAGAAATTATAAAGTCAAGAATGAAAGAGGAGAAATTAGTATCAAACTTACAGACATAAAAGGACTATAAAAGAATATTGTAGACAATTGTATGCCAAAATAATAGATAACAAAAAAAATATAACCTGGATGAAATGGATAAATTCCTTAAAATGTACAAGCTACAAAAACTGATTCAAGAAGAAATAGAAAATCTAAATAGACCTATAACTTGTAAATAGATTGAATTAGTAATCCAATCCAATTTCTCACAAAGAAAAGCCCCAATCAGCATGCTATCACTGGTGAATTTTATCAAAAATTAAAACAAAAAACACTATACTTTACAAATTCTTTCCAAAAAAACAAGGAAACCTTTTCAACTCATTCTATGAGGCTAGCATTATATAATGCCAAAAACAAACAATGACATCAGAAGAAAACTATACACCAGTATCCTTTATAATATCAATGCAAAAATCTTTAACAAAGTGCTAGCTTAATAGAATCCAACATATAAAAAGGATTATATATCATGATCAAGTGAGATTTACCCTAGGAATGCAGGTTGGTTTAGCATACAAAAACCAATCTATACTATTTTAATAGAATAAAGGACAAAAAGAAATCATCTTGGTAGACACAGAAAAAGCATTTGATAAAAATCTGACAATCTTGTGATAAAAAACAGTAGGAAAAGGAGGAACATATATTTAAAAGTTATTTGTTGTTATCTGAAATTACAGATGGGGCACAAAGATGATTTCTACATGTTTATGTGATAATTTAGCATATTTCGGAGAGAATGATATACTTTTATGATTAAAAATTCATAATTATCTTTTTTATAAGTAAAATGCCAGTATTAAAGCATCATACAACGGAAGTTTTAGTATAAGTATGTACCATGCAACATTTGGGACATACTTATACTAAAATATTATTCATTTATCTAAAATTCAAATTTAACTGTTCTTACTGGCCAAATCTAACAACTCTAAAGGACATATGCAGCCTTGAGCTACACACTGCGTCTTCATGCTTCGTTGTGACTCAGCTTTTAGGCATCTCTTTCTAAAATCCCCTTAACTGTGAATCTAAACAGGGAGACTTGTCTCCCTCTAGTGGTGAATCAGGTCAATGTCTGTACCTTCAATACCCGGCTTACTTACTTATGAAACACTTACCAAATGTCAGCTACAGTATTAAAAAGATAGTCCTTGCCTTCATGGAGCTTGCCATAAGATACACATGGACAAATGCTATAAAATCTCTCTTAGGGAACAGATGAACACACAACTTCTACATGTGTTAATGGAGGTCTTTTAGGAAGATTTCAGAGTGGATGACATACCTTTATTCTATAAAATTCAGAATCATCTTTTTTTTATAAGAAAAACTCCAGAGTATTAAAGCATTATAAAAATTGTGAATCGATGAGAATTGAGTATAAAAATGGTATTATTATACTTTTGTTATATATTTAAGGACTACGTGTAATCTTTTGGAAAAACAGACCATCTTTCTATTGGAGAGGCAGGAAAATGATTTTCTTCTTACTCATTCACTTTCCCCTCAGCTCCTTCTTCTCTGATCGATGTAGACAGTTTTCAGGTGCAGGATAGGAGGTGGGGGCCGTGGGAGGCACTGTGAGAAATATTTAAACCAGCTATTGAGAGGAGTCATTTTTCTATTTCCTCCTTCCTCCCAACTTGTTTTTCTAAGCTAGAATAGCCGCTCCACCTTTTTCTTCATCCTTATCAATTACGTCTTCATTCACCTGTCCTCTGCTAGAGCATGAGCTCCAAGTGGGGACAGACCACAGGAAGGGTAGGAAGCTGCTGCATCCTTTGCGTGAGATGTCAAAATTTCCCTTCCTGCCTGTTTTCTCTCTAGTAAACAATATTCCTGTATTTTTCTACATCAACAACAACAAAAAAATCCCATCACAAATATCCACATACATTTATGTGGCCTGCTAGACCTAGAATTCGATTACCTAAACCCAAGGCAAAAGGTAGTGAGACAAACTGAATGTTACTGGTATTGTTACTACAGTGAAGGAACGGCATCTCTTAGGCACCAGAGATGAATGTTTGCTTCCCTGTCCATCCTGAAAAAAAAAAAAATTGGAGGAAACTTATTTAAAAACACTAATATAGAAAGAAGGGTTCTCAACTGAATGTCAACTGTGTTCAGCTTCAGATTCAAATGTCTATATGGTTGGGGATAATTTACATGTGGGATTGGGGAGTCTCCTTAGAAGGAGCTTATTCTGAGAAGTATTTGTAGAAAGAAAGCAGTTTAGTTCAAGCAAGCAGAGGAGGCAGTGCCACTGCAAACTCACAGGTTCAAGGCTGTGCGTCAGCCAAGTCTTAGGCCGAGGCTGTGGAAAAGAGCAAGCCAATGGACCCCTCGTCCGGGGTGGACAGTGGCGGCCGTGGTGGCTCCTCCAGGACTCACTGCCAGACGTCGGGACATTTGGCACAGGGAGCAGCTCCCTCCGTTGTGAACACCTTGTGAAGGCATCACCTTTGCTGCCCATAAGTTTAAGTTCAAGCACCACGACAAAATCAAAGGCCTTTGGCTCCGGGGTTTATTATACAAAACTGTTAACAGCAATAGGGCTTACGACAACAATACAAACGAAGTAGAAGGTATCACAGCAACACTGAAAACGCTGCTGAGTCCTCCCAGAGCTCAGCAAACATGTACACATTGTCAGAAACACCTACTCGGTTAGAATTTTTGTAGCTCATTCCTGTGTTATTTTCGGGGCATGTTCTACGTGTAAGGCACCGCATTGCTGCAGCTGTTGGGGACACGGTAATGAACACAAAAAAATCCCTGCTCTCACAGGGCTCCCAGTCTCCTGGGAGCAGACGGACACCAGGGAAAACGGATACCTATCACGTCACGGAGTCAAAGGTAACGAGGATGAAGGCGGAGGAAGGAAAGGTTCTGTACACGCTTCAAATTCTTAAGTGGTATCTGAGGCTGCTTTAAAAGTCACAGCCTGAAAAGAAGATACAAACTCCAAATTGTATTTTAAAACGGCTTTTTGTAGGTTACAAAATTCTGGTCAGACTCTACAGTTCACAGTTCTGAGCAGTGTTTCTGATTTTCTGACTAGAGTCTATACTAAGTACTTCATGGCTACCCTGACGGCCCGTGGCCCGCATCACAAGTGCATGCACGTGTAGGCGGAAGCACGCACGAGGTGCTTACACACCCGTCACTATTACATACGTATTAATCCACATTTCATGTTAATGTAACATTAGTTCTGGCTGTAACGATGCAGATCTTTTACATACATTCTTAGATTACACCCAACCTCTCCGAGAACTATCAATAGTGTGACTTGGAGGCTCTCAAGGACACGGTATTTCTAAGTAATCTTCAGAAAAAAAAAAAGACCATCTTGCAAGCAGACGCATCTGATGAAGCTACATGTGCACCATGAGGAAGAACGGACTTGACCTGCACTGCCTGTACGGGAGACAAGGAGAAAGTGAGGACTTTTCTGTTTGCTGCTGCTGCTGCCAAACCCACGTTCCTTGAAAGCCAGGGAGGTCTCACAACTCGAAGACCTGTGCCCCCGCATCTTAGCACCCTAACGATTTCACCGGTCTCTTTTAAGGTCTGAGTTTCCCCTCCTCCACACACCACACAGGGAGCGGTTCTCTTCAGGATACCCAGTCTGAAGCAGCTTTTCCCCAGTGGTAAATCGAGGGTCTGTGCACTCGACGGGACTGGCCCTGCACGAAAGCCAGTGGTGGCAGGGTGTCATGCCACGCTCTGACTCTCCTCTTTAGAGAAGCCCATTTCCACAGACAAGGCCTTTACAAAGGAAGGGCCGAGCCGGAAGGTCTGCTTTAAACTCAATGTTTCTGGTCGAAAAGATGAAAAGGTGAGTGTGTTCTGGGCACTGCAGGGAGTCTGCAGCAGAGACCTGTGTCTGGGGGCGGGTGTCCCTCCCTGGTCCCCATGATGCCTGCGAGGAGCCTGGACCGCAAGTCCAGGAAAGCGCAGGCTAGGCCCTGCAGAGCTGTGAGCGTGCTGAGGCCGCGCTGAGTGGCACAGCCCTCCCCCAGGCAGCTGCCATCATCTTTATTCCCACCCGGACGGACCTGACCTCAGCGGAGACTCCTCGGTAAACGCACGACCCAGCATGCTCTGAGCAGCTCCTTCTCCTTTCCCTGGTCCCTATGGCAACCACTGAAGTTGACAATTTTGCCCTAGATTTCCTAAGCTTCCTTCCTGGGAAGGATCTCCATGAATAACCCCAAATATCAAATAGTACAAAAATAAGCTATAGGTGCCTTTGAAAAGCATCATATAATTTTTTAAATTAGGTGTTCCTCCCAGCTAGATTTTCCCCTGCACCTTGATCATAATTTGCAGTCTTGCGTACACGCAGGGAGAGTGGAATACTGCTGGGCAGTGCAGAGAAGCTGGCCTCATATTAAAAATGATAGGTAAGCCATAAAAACAAACAACCCCACAATATGTTATTAATTAAAAGCTGCTTATACACCTTATTCTTATTTTTCACTAAAGTCACCTGTTTCTTTCCTGGTGAATTATTCTGCTTCTGACGGTGTCTTTTCTACAGGTCGCATTTCCTGGTCCCAAGGCTTCTTGCAAACACTGTCGCTAACATCCACATACTCACCCAATCTTAAAAACAGTAACTTCTCTAATTAGACAATTTTCCATTCCTCTATCAATTCGGTGACGGCAAATTCTAACCAGAAGCGATTCTAGTTAAGTTACCAATCCGGAAGTCTTGACGTCTAGTGAAAGACTGACTACCCGGTTACCATGATGGAGGAGCCAGTGTTCTTGGGATAAACTGACAGGCTCCCCCTGACAAGTTCTAAGGACTATGTTTCTGGCATCTGCAGATGTGCAGCTTTTCTAAAGAATTCCCTAAGGGTCTGCTTCAGCCTCAAAAGAAAAGGCCAAATGTTCTAAATATCTCCTGAAAAATAATGAGCACATCGGGAACGGGGAATCCACGACCCATGCAGCAACCGGCAGCACCGTGACACTAACTGACCGAACCCAACGTGACCTTCCCCCACGAACGGCAGTGGCACTTCAGGTATCATCAGACCGACAGAGAGCATCTTTCGGATTTAACTCATCGCATCTAAGACAGGTCCAATGACAGGTCTTGTAAGACATCGCACCGCGAAAAGGATGTGGAAGACTTTTTTCCACATTCCTGTGATTTCATTTGTCGTTAAGTGGCTGTCTGTATTTTTAGGACCTATAATCCGATGTGTTTTTCTTCTCCAACGAGCAAATATAGTTACTCTTGATAGTTACTGAGAGAAGCAAGGAGCTCAGGCTCCCAGTTTAACTTCTACAAAATCCTCTAATAGAGTTCATTTCTGGTCATTCAGTTTCCTCTTGTAGGAATTCTTCACTGATTTTACTTCCACTGTTTTCGTCTTCGTTAGAATAGTTTCCTGAATCTTGACTGGTTTGGGAATCATATTTTTTGTGATTTTCATCAATTTGATTAGTTTCTTCTAAGACAGAAATAGTGTCTGTATTTTCAATTATAAAACATCTTTCCGTTTGTTCCTCAGAAGTGGAAAAAAATAGATTCTTTAGTGGCTGTTCCGAGAAACACTGATTTAAAAAAGAGAAAGAATAGAAACAAATTATTTAAAATAGTAAAAATGTTTCCTGGTTCTAATAGCTTTAGTTTCTTAAGACCATTACCTAGAAACCCTGTCTTTTGGCATGCATATCAGAAAGCCAGCTAAGAGCCTATCGCCGGCACTGTAATGCTTAGAATAAAACCATCACCAGTGAGGTCACACTCATCTTAACACCGTTTCTGGTAAGCATATGAAGAGTGCTCAAGAAAGGGCCACTGGGCTCTCAGGGGCAGGGAAGGCGAGAGCACGGGGGAGGACGGAAAGGGGAGGGCCCCAGGGCCGTGAAGCTTTATTTTGAAATAATAAAAATTTTTGTACCCAATCCACAAATTTCCAGAAGCACAAATGATACATTAACTTTTCCCTGTTCGGCTAAGATGAGCTGTTGTAACTAGCTAGTTTTAAGTTCTTTAAATAACAGCTATGAGTATTAGCGAGTACAGGAATGATATTTAAAAACTCGGGCAGGAGAGTAAAATAGTTAACATTCACAGAGCGGTTTTATAGGGCTAACCCCTTCCGGTTTATCTTCGTTGGGATGGCATCGCTGGCTTCCGCTCACTAAGAGGACTTGCTCAAGTTCACAGCGCTCATACGTGCAAATACAGTATAGCCTCTCCACGACCCACCTTCATTCAGGTGTCTCTGAAGCCTGAGCTGTTAACAATATGCTCTGCCCTAGGCGAACACACAGGGCAGATTCTGTGCTTACGTCCTCACCACCTAGTGCTCTCGTGAAATACGCTGACCTCACAAGAGCGCCAGCAAACAAGCAAACAGAAACCCAAAATGGAGAGGTGTCATGGGAGGAAACTCATGATTTGTTATTTTATTTTCTGTGATTTCATCCATAAAATACAGTTTCTGCACTGATGGTCACGTTTTACTCTGTGAATGCAAAGACTTTCAATGGTAAAAACAAATTCCACAGTAGCCAAACTGCAGAAAAATATGAGATTCAGGACAAACTTCACCATTTCATGTCATGTTACATTAAATGGCTGTTCCTAAAATCCTGAAGAAAATACCCAAATCGGTCTGTATTATCTTCTAAAGAAAACACACATCCTGTTGAAATCAAATGTATTTCCCTCCATTTTAAGAAAAATTCAGCTGTTGACAAAAAAGAGTGACATACCTCATCGATAGTGGAAGGAGGCTTACTTGATGGAAAGAACACGTAATTGATAAATTTCAAGAAGACTTTCACAACATAAAGGACAACTGGGATCAGAAACGCGATGCAAATTCCAGCTATAAGCCAGGTTTTGGAAGTAGTTCCTTTAAACGAATAAGTGATGTTTAGCATCAGTATGTGTTTTGACACACAAATATGTATATTACACTTTTGCAGTCAGTATGAAATAAGGATAACCATGTGAAAAGAACTCTATTAAATGAAAATCTATTAAATAATACCCTCAGAAATATTTCTGGTGGCACTGAGCCGGCAACAGCTGTAGGGAATGGAGTTTACTTTTTAACGGTGGCCTGGGAAGTGGAGTAAGAGGTCCTTAGCGAAGGGTACGATACTGGCACACAGCTCCAAACACACACAGTATTCTCCAGCACTTCTATTACATGCAGCTGGCACCATGTAAGGCATTCTGTGACTAAGCATCTATAGGCTACATACACCAGGAACTGTGAAACACAGATTAGGCATAAGCCTTTCCCACGTAAAAAAAAAAGTTGAACTAATGTAAGTGATTTCTACAGGGTAATTATATTAAGGATTACATAAAAAAGTTAAAAGTCTTATTTCATACTAAAGAACAATAATTACAGGAAATTAATTATAGAGATATTGGATGAAATACAAAGCATTCAAAAACACCAAATTCAGTGGAGCTTTAATAATATTTTCTAAAACTGAAAGACAGCTTGAAGGTATACTTTTTAAATTCATATAGTTCATGAAAAAATATTCTCTCTATATTTTTTTCGGTAAAAAGGAAGCACTTTACAATTTTCAATGGCTTGCATTATTTTTATCAAGTCTAGTCACATTTTTTGGAAGCGATACACTGAAAGATGCTGACCTGGTTTCGTCTTCTCGCACACAGTATCACTGAAAACACTGCTTTTATTCCACTCTGCAGTCTCAATCAGTGCTCTGGCTTTGATGCAATACACAGTCAGCGGTTTCAAGTTGGGAAAAGTAAAATCGGCTTTCTCCTTTACAATTTTCCTCTATGAAGAAATAAGTATATCATTAATAAAATTTAGTCCCTTTGTGAGATCAGGAAACATCTCTTTTGTGAATTCTTTAAATATTCGATCTAAGACTGGCCCCCTGAGAACCACTTTTTGCCCCCCTGGAGGTGCCCTGCCCCGGGGGGGTGTGGCATGTCTGGAGGTGATTTTGGTGGTCACAGCTGGGGCGCCAGTGCTGAGAGAGAGTGGGTTAGGTCAATGCTGGGGAGTTGTGGTAACGCAAACTTCTGAGTTCTACCCCCGAGACTCTGACTCAGCAGGAATGGGCTTGGGGATCTCATTTCTGAAAGCCACCAGGGCCCAGGTGCAGGTGATCCATAACTCTGCCCTGCAACCAGGGGAAAATGCTCATATTTTTCACATTGTGAATATCTGAATGAATCGGTGTTTTTAAAAATTTAACAGATTTCCCTAAAATTTTAACTTCAAGCTTTTTTTTTTTTTTTTTTTGGGCCCAATTACAACTCTAAATTTCCAAATTATACTACCTAGTCTTTTTACCTCAGCATTTGAAGTGTTTTCCCAAAACCAAATTTCATAAACCAGTGGGTCATGATGGTTCACAAACTTGTTCTGAGAGCCTTCCGGGGCGCCGAAGGAGACCCGCAGCGAGTTGTTACTAACGGGCTTCACGTCGATGACTGGAGGAAGCACAACTGGAAGACACGTGTGAAGTCAGCGGGAACTTAGAGTAGAAAAACAATTTTAAGAATATGTACCAAACTGAAGAGTTACAATCGAAAGTAAAAACTATTGGCTTACTTTGTCTGTCATTATCAAAAGTCGCCTCTTCAGACCAAAAGGATGTGTTATTTCCATCAGAGGCTTTGACGCGGATAAAGTAAACTCCTGGGAAAATGTTTTGGGGAAAGACACACTGGGGAGCTGTGACATTTTCACAATTCGGGATTAGTTTCCATTTTCCTGAATAGTTCGCAGGAATCCTTTTCATAAAGGTCCTTTTAAGACACAAAACAAAATTGTTTTAAATTCCAAACACATTAATTTAATAAACATTTTTATTGAGTATCTATAATGGGCTAAACATTGTGAGAAGCTAAGGTTATAAAGACAAATAGTCCCCACCCTCACAATACATGGAGAGACATGCACTCGACACTAAGAAAACCGAAGACCTCGCTCGAGCGTGATAAGGTGATGGTGTGCTCGAGCTGGCTGATACCAGTGCACAAAAATAACTCACGTTTTCAGGAATGCCGTGAGCCAGTTGTTAAACACAGCCATTACTAAAAATTAAATTATGCAAACTTACAATAAATAAACTGTATTAAAAGGTAATACTCAAAACTCATTTTGTCTTATTTTACATTTTATTGCCTATGCTCAAGGCTATTTACGCCTCCTTCGGTCATGTGGTGGGGACCCCGCATCATGGAGTTACTGCGCATCTCCCCCAACTCCAGGCTCCCTGACAGCGTGTCAGTATCCAGAAAGGGGCCACAGTGGGAGGGTTTATATCATGAAAACCGGCAAACACTATAAATAAGGCTTTTCCCGTTTGGTGTGTGCTAACCATGAACCAGCACAACCATGGGTAAGTGCTACAACAGAGACAAACGCCAGCGTTGTAACAGCAAGTCTCAACAGAGCGTGCCACCTACCCGAGCCTGGACAGGTCAAGTCAGGGGCTGAGAAACCAACAGCTCAAAGCATCTCGATTTAAGCCTGGAACTACAACAGCTTCCTAACTGGTTGGTTCCCGTCTTTAGTTCATTGAACCACTTACGATGTGACTATCTTCACCTTCCTCAAATACAGACCTCACGCTACCCACCCCTCAACACAAAATTCCCAGTGGCACCCAAATGCCTCGGGGATAGTCGGAGGCTCAGTCTAATGTCATCCCATGCCCCCTTCTCTCTCATTGCTCTCCCGTGCCCAAATGCTCTGCTGCTCTCAAAGCAGGCCTTGCCCACCGTGATAGGCAAGATTCCAGGCTGGCACCCAGGAGTCCAGCCCCTGGTGCACACGTCCTCCCCTTGGGCCTGAACGGACTGCAAACTCCCGATCAGGTTACATTACGCAGTGAAGGTGAAGAGATGTTACAAATGAAAGGTCCCAAATCAGTCTACTATGAGTTACTCAAATGAGACCCCTGGGTGAGCCTGACCTAATCAGAGGCTCCAGAGGTCACAGATTTCCTCTTCTTCAAGAAGGAGGCCACCATGAGTGTCACAGGTGCAAGAAATGAATTCTGCCAACAAGCACACGAGCTCAGCAGAGGACCCTGAGCCTTGTGTGAGACCACGGCCCCGGCTGACACCTTGACTGCCACCTTGTGAGACCGAGCAGAGGACCCAGCTCAGCCATGCCTAGACTCCTGACCAGAAGTCAGGGAGGTAATAAACGGTGTTTTTTAAGCTGCTAAGTTTGTGGTAGTTTGTTGCAGAGCAATAGAAAACTAATCCCTCTCCCTTACCCCAGCCTAATTTTAAGTCCCTTCACATCTCGAGCTTTGTCTTGTGCTGCAGCCTGGCCTAGGATGCCCTCCTCTGTGCACTTTAAAATATCTGATTCAACAATCAAGTCTGTTCACATCTCATCTCCTTCCAAATGGCTTCCCTTCAGCCCCATCCGCCATTGTATTTTCGATTTCTAGAATCTTCGTAATTTGTATACCACTCCTTAGTCCTAAATTACACTTAAGTCAGCTAACTGCTTTGGATTTCTAGAACCACGTGTTATATTCTGCTGTATCTTTGTAATTCCTTCAGTGCTTTTTACAGTGTGCCAAGTACCCACCCCAACACGTAGAGACCAGCCATCAGAAACCCCTATCCCTCTCTAGTCTGTAGTCCTATTATTTCTCATACTTCGGAAAATGAAGTGTACACAGAGTACTGCAGCTTCCTGATCGGTCTGTGAGATTATATATATACTGAGGGGCACAGAGATGCATAAAGGGGTTTCCATCACACGAACTCTTCTGGTTTAAAACTGACACTAAAGGACAGGGCCATCTACCCCAAGTGTCAGCTTTCCCTCGCCCTCATTTTTTGTTTCTTTCTAGTCTCTTTCTTCTTACTCTTCCTTTCCTGCCTTACCTATACTTGCCTTTGGTCTCTCATCCCTTGATATTTCTTTCTTTTTTCATCCCTTTTCTCCCATAATTCACCTCTCTTCCCACCTGATTTTCCTCCTCCCTTATCTATTTATCCCCTACAATTTTCCATCAGTATGAACTACGTGCAGGCCTCTTCCACCAGGTGGAGCTTAGACTCATCCATATTTGTCTCAACCACACAGGGCACAGTTCTTTCCGACTCTCTTAAATTCCCACTACAGTAATCACTAAAAAATTGGTCGAAACCACTTAAATAATAAAACGGGAAGGCTAACTTGAATTGAACAAGTCATAGTGACCCGACTGAGATCATTTCAAGGACTTAAGGAAAAAGTGAGTCTGAAGGAAAGACCAGGGTTGTGCATTAAGCATTCGAGATTGGGGAAACACATACAACTAGCATTGTGCCTTTTTTTTTTTTAGTCTTTTTTTTAAAGGGCCCATAAGGACACTAGATATTAGACTATACCCATTTTACAACAAATGAAGAAACTAAGGCCAAAAGTGATTAGTTCAGTGTCATCTGGTTAGTCACTAGCATAGCAAAAAACCCCACCTCTCCATCAGTCAGTATGTGTGCAAGGAGCTGCAGGTGGCTGAAGTGGAGTGAAAACACAGCATAACAAACTGGGCAACATAAACTGCGAAAGGAAATGTATGGATTAGAACTTACTGGAGCCACTGAGCTTGAAAAGTCACGTTTTCATGTGTGTAATTCCACTTAAGAACATAGAACTGATTTTCAGCACTGATTTGTATGTTTTCTGGTGGAGGCAGTTTATTTTCAACTAGAAGACAAAGAATATACAAAAAAAGCATATATATTTTCTCTAGTGACAGAGTATGTGGTCAGAATTCTTAACAGCATGGGTAAGAAGAGGCTTGCATTTTATCATTATGAGGTCAGTGTTAAATAAGTTACAGTGTATATTCATGCATACCATACAGCTATTTAAAAGAATGCGATAGACTGACATACAAGGACATCTTCAATACATTAGGTTAAATAAGAAAGCTGTAAAATATATCCAGCAAGGTCCTATTTTTCAACTTAAAACACACAACAACAACAACAACAACAACAACAAAACTGTACATGTTTGTATATCCTGATATAAGCCCTGGAAAAAGTCTGAAAGGAGATAGATACATAAACTGCTAGCAATGCTTCTCTCTGATAAACAGAACTAAGGGTAAGGAAGCAGGAGAAGAAAACTTTCCTTTAAACTACTCCCTACGGTTTGATTTAAAAAAACCAAAGCTTATTAAATTTATAATTCAGGTAATTAACAAATCTAAGCTCCTATCAGTGACCTTAATTGTTGGCAAGATGTCACTGATTAAATATATCAGGATGCTTTCATATTTTAACGTTTCACTTAGAAAGGTAGAATTTTTGGAAGACTAACTGTTCTTCTAGCAACTGCATCTTTTTTGTGGATTCTGAAGAAAATCTTTTGCTTATATATGAATGTTTAATATCTATGAAACCACCATATAAATTTCAGCAACTATGCAAAAAAGCCAAAATTAATAGACTGTCTATCTGTACACAGCTATTGAATCTAAAGCAAAACTTCCTCCTCACCTGTAGTATTTACACAATACGTTGGACTATAAAAAGCAACTTTTCTCCATGGACGTAGTCCTGCTTTGACTTTTAAACAGTAAGTTGTCTCTGGTGAGAGTTTATTAATTTTACTTCCGGAAATAATAGTTTCATTCCTGTTCTTTAAAAAAGTACAAAGTCAAATTTTTGAATTAATTCACATTGTTTTTCCCTCATATCAAAGATAAAAAATAATGCTTACTTCTCCACTTGAAGACTTTTTCCAGATGACTACGTTGTATATAAAGCTTGTAGTAGACAGGGTCCACATGCTATTGTTTTTTGTTCCAGGAGGAGAGATGTTTACTATTATTGCCTTATCTTCAGGTTCTAAATGTACTCCCGGAGGACCAATCTGAGCTGTAAAAATAAAAACATTTACTATATAACCTCATTAATACAACACCAAAACATTCATTCAACAAATCATTCTGACTGCTTAATATGTGCCTGACATAATTAAGCAGAGGCAGTCCCTTGTTAATGGAGATATGGCCAAAAAAAAAAAAACCCAACAAACAAACAAAAAACAAGAAACAAAAAACAAGCACACCCAAACAAATAAACAAATATATATAACGTTATGTGTGCTATAAGGAAAAATGAAGTACTCTAAAAGAGACGGACAATGGTAATAAGAGCTGTTTAGTTCAGCCAGTCAGGGAAAGCCTCTCTGAGACACCTGAGCGGAGACCTCACTCAACTGTGGGAGAATGTCATGCAAATAAATACCCAGGGGAAAAGTATGCACTCCAGGCTGGGCGTGCACCCAGTGCAGGACCCCTAAGATGGGATGGTGCTCGCCATTTTCAAGAGACAAGAGGGGGGCTCGAATGTCTTGAGTGGTAGAAAATGGGATCTGAGAGGTGGTTAGCAGCCAGGTAATAAAGAACGTGAAGGCTGAGACTGGAGGAGGGCCACATGATGACCATCCTGCTCTACCTACGAGGGAGCAGGGAGACCAGAAGTAGCTATTGCAGTAGCTCAAATGACAAAAGTGGCTTGAGGAAGGCTTGCAGCAGGCGTGGAGGTGACAAGGGGCTGGATTCAGGATATACTCTGAAGGTTGCTCATTCACAGTATGTTGGCAGAGTAAATGTAGGATGTGAGGAAAAGACAAGTTAAAGACGATGCCAAGGCTCTAGGCCTGAGCAAATAGACAGGTGGTGTCGTTAACAGAGATGGAAACACTGCAGGAAGAGCTGGTTTCCAGGGGAAAGATGAAGAGCTTTATCTGGCCATTCTAAATGTGAGATGACTTTTAGGGACCTAAGTAGGAACGCTGAACAGAGCTGAAGAGTGATACAAATCTAAAGGTAAGGGGAAGAGAAATGGGGCTGGAGATACCATTTCGGGAGTTAGGAGCACAGAGATGGTGCAGAGAGAGAAGAGGTCAAATGACTGGGCCCTGCCTGCAGGGTCTGAGAGATGAGGAGAAACTGGCCAAGGTGTGGCCGACAAGCAGGAGAGCCAGAAAGAGCAGTGCCCTAGAGATCCAGGGATGGAAGGGTTTCACGAAAAGGGAGTTTCAACCACATCGATGCCACAGAGGAATGGAGCCAGAAGACGACTGGGAACACACTCGGCCATCATGCCAGTCGCTGGTGACCTGGACAAGAGCGGTTCTGGCGTCATGATGAGGAACGAAGCTCGAGTGGACAGGGTGGAAGAGGAAGTGGGAGGAGAAGAGGTACAGATAACTCCGGGCAGTGGTTCCCAAACTTCTGGGTCTCGGGACCCCTTTACACTTAAAGAAACTGAGGATCTTGAAGAGGTTTTCTTTATCTGGGGTATGTCTTTTGATATTTAGCATATTGAACACTAAAACTGAAAATAATTTAAAGTACTTATAAATTTACTAAAAATAACCCATTACATGGTAACAAATATGTCTTATGAAAAATTATATTTCCCCAAACCACCAAACCAGAAAAGCTTAGCGAGAAAAGCGGTGCTATTTCACGTTTTGATCAAATCTCTGGAATGTCTGGCTTGATAGAGAAGACACATGTATCTCACACTGACTCCTGTATTCCATCACCAAATCACACATCAAACAGCGTCTGGCAAACACCGGTGTACACCCAAGAGAGAATGAAAATGAAAAAGGCAAACGAGTCTTCTGATTATGAAATTGTTTTGGGTTGACCTCCTGAAAGGGTCTTGGGGACTGTGCATTGAGGACCACTATTACAGGGAAAGCAGAAAAATGAGGCCGTAGCAGGAATGAGATACAGGTTTAAGTGAATCTTTGTGCATGCGTGTGTGCGTGTGTGTGTGTCCATGTGTTTAAGATGGGAGCTTTTTATCATGCATGAGAAGCGAGGTATTCTGGTAATATTTAACAAAGAATATAACGTAATTAAGTTGGTGACTTTTTTTTTTTTTACCTTGTATAAATGGTATAAATGAGTCAACCATAGACCATGAAGATACATTGTTTCCTTTTTCTGCTCTTATACGCAAATTAAGTTCTTCAAAAATATTTATCTTGAGTGGAGAAAAGTCGCATTTGGTACTAGTAATATTTTGACACCCAGGTAATTTTTCCCAATTATCCATCTCAGGCCTTTAAAATAAAAAAGCAACAGAATGAATAAGCAAATGTATAAACACAAAAGAGCATCAGACACCTTTTCCATTTGCTAACATTATTAAGCTAGTTTAAGTAGTTACTTCTTTCACTTGAGTTCATATCCTGTTAACATTTTACGTGTGTAACAGTCCACTTTTTCCATGCACATATACCAAGTTATTATTCATAAAAAGGGTTAATTCTGACATAAGGTTACTTTTTAATGAGTTCTGTAATTTTGTGGGTGGTTTAGATTTCAAAGAAACAGAGAAAGAAATGACCCATAAGGTAAAAGTGGACTCAGTGTCAGCTTTGTTATGTGGCCTCTGGTCAACTACTTCGTATTTCTGGATCTTCTCTTTTTAACAGAAATTCTGGTAACTAAATTCCCTCTGAGCTCCTTCTATGAACAGATTTACTAACCCTAAGAAAGACCTTAGAATCAACATGGTGGAGAATTTCCTCCGCCCTCCTCAAAACCAAAACATCCCTTCTGCTCACGGATCCCCTTAATTCCCTCTACTACATCACTAGAAACAAAGAACTTAAAATGTTAACATAAACTAATAAACTCCTCAAAGTTATTATTGACAAAATTTTGTCAATCAAAAAGTCTAAGTGATTGATATCAGGTTCTTCAAACACATGAAGAAATCAAGTCGGCAGCCAGTGACCCAGACACAAAGGGGAGTCCAAAGCGAAGGAGAGGGTCTGCAGAAAACAAATGTTAGATTTCAACCTTTTGCCTAGGGTCAGCCCTGCCTACCTTAACCAGGCAGAGAAACTATCCTCTGAGAAGGCATTTTTGTCAAGCTTAATTTGTTTGTAGTTCTGGCATCAGCTGATTTTTATTTTTTTATTTTTGGTAATGTTGTAGACTTCATTTAAAGATGCTTCATGACAACAGAAACTAGGGATGCAATCCAAATAATTTTGCTGCTGCCCCAAATTCAAGTCTACCTTATTTTTCAAAAAGGAAACATTTTTTTTTTTTTTAATTACCAAAAATACATACTAGCATATGGAATCCTTCCTTCCCGGCCAGTTACTTCTTCTACTTTACCTACCTGAGCTCTAAGATTGGAGCTGGTATTAATGATATCTTCATTCAACAAAAACATTCTTCAAAAACTCCTCCACATCTCAAAATCCAGATTTTTGGGGAAGAGGTTTTTTTTTTTTTTTTTCAAATGGCATTTATTAGAAAATACAATTCCAGAGAAAGTAGGAGATACAAGGAAGTCTGGGAAGTGGGTACAGCACAGACATTTTTAAATCAGGGGCATAAAGGGTCAAAGTAAAATGAGCTACTGGCAAAAAGTCAGTAATGTGTTTATTATGGTCCATTCATCTGGAAGACTCTTATATAAACAGAAACTTGATTAAAAGTTTAAAACTAAGCCCTGGTATCGTTTCAACCCACCCTCACTTTTACATCTGTCTTTCCTGCACACTCCATTACAACTGCTTTTGCATATAAGGGAGCTACTTTTATTCCTTAAAAAAAAAAAAAAAAAAAAACAACTTTACTGCATACAGTATTTAGATCAGAACAGAATATAATTTGAAAATGAATATGCAACCAATGTAAAATTCAGTTCATAGGACAGGTTTCATAACATAACTTCGTGCCATCGTTGTTTTATTCACTAATGCAGGCTAATGAGCACCCAGAAGAGTGGGTGGCATTAAGGCATTCGATATCTGCTGAATGAAAGAATACTACATACACCATAACAAATCTTAGCTATAGATCACAAACGCTGATGTCTTAGATAGCATAGATTCTAAAGGTATTGATATCCTAATAGCTTATTTATGTGCCTGTGTATCGTTTCTCACCAGTGACATACGTGCTACATTCTGAGAAACAATATACGTACTAAAAAATACCCGTCTGCTGCTGATACTAATTACACTTCAACTGATCACTTACTTCATGCCACTGTTCTGAGCACTTTATGTATCACTGGTCAATACTCATAAACACCTTCTTAGACACTTTATTATTGGGGTGTCCTAGTCCAGTTTGCCTAGGACAGTCCTGGTTTAATCTTGTTGTTTCAGCTGATGCAAAATTAAGTGCCTCTTTTCACTCTCAAAAGTATCGGTTTGGATACTAAATTACACGTGGTCATAGTTTTTACTTAATAGATAAGGAAACTGGGATAGAGGGAATAAGTAGCAGAGGGTGGATTTAACCCAAGCATCCTGGCTCAAGTCTAGATTACACTGCACTACGTTAAAGCTATATTGTCTCCCCAAAGCTGCAGTCTGGCATATTTTGACAAAGCAATTGTTTATAAAGCTAATAAAGTAAGAACACACTGAAATAATGCATCTGATGCTAGAGTCAGAATGGGAGGGTAACAGACATTGTGGACTGGAGAGTTCAGGAGAAGCAAGGCAACGTGTGGAGACACAAGAAGGAGAGAGCACTGTCAATGCTGTTCTTTATTATGTGGGTAACTTTAAAGCAGGGTATCTGACGTCATCTTTGTCATACTTAAAACAGTTGTTTAATAAGAATGTTCTGAAGTAAGGCAAAAAACAAAATTGGTAACAAAACTCAAAGTTCAATTTAAAGAAAACTTCTAGAGATAAAAACCCTTACATTATCAATTCTGAGAAAAATCATATGTATACGTGATCATGTGTACACACACACACACACACACACACACACACAATTATTTATTAATAATCAACTGGAGAACAACAGTGCCACAGCCGTGGGTGAAGTGATGGGATCCTGGGGCTGGAGGTCCTATGTCTTGTTTCTTTGCTGCCTCATTACCTTAGCCTGCTCTTTCCTGGACAGGTAGCGTGGTGAGCAGACAGGCCCAGCACTCCAAGCAAAGTACTGTATTTCCGGAGCCCTGTTTGCTTCTGTAATCCTTTCTTCTGCAACTTTCTGCCTGCCTATCCTCTTGGTATAATCATTAGGTAGAAAGTTAGGACTGAGGAGGAGGAACTGAAACTCTAAAAATATCAGATCTGTGGAAATGCAGGGTCTGCCATACTGATGTTTATAAATGTCATGTGTGATGGAGATAATAGGAAAGCCTGGCCAGAGAGACCCGGTGTCCTATTCCAAAACCGTGGCTAGGCCCTTTGGGGTTTTCTCCCATATCCTCAAGTTATGGTGATGCTCTAGTCCAGAGCCAGATTAATATTAAAAGAACGTGAAGCATCCAGAAGCATCCAGAGAAGGTATGGCTATGGCTGGGGACAAGGAAGCTGTCTGCCACGGCGTCCCCCAAATCTCATGTGTCAAAAGTCCAAAGATAAATTTGACTGTCTATATCTGTAGAGGTGAAGTTATAAATATTATGAAATTTCTTTAAAAAATGGAAAACTCAAATGTTTCACACACTGAAAAAGAACGTGGTGTTAAAATTATAAAGATTCTTCAGGTGATTCTGGCAAAGCAATAAGCAGGATCACATACGTTTTATAATCTGCTGAAAAGGTCACATTCCCGACAGACTCATCGCTCTGGTTCCACTTGAGGATAAAGGTGTCATCAATGATGGAGACCTCTACATTTTGGGGAGATTTTAGGTTTGTTTCTCCTATAAAGGTAACAAGAAAGAAGACAGTTATATGTACACTGCACACATTTTTAAAAACATTATTATTCTCTTCACATCACTGACTGGAGAATTAAATGTTTAAATATAACAATTAAGTACATAAAAAAATTTAAGAACACCCAATGATTGATC
Source organism: Macroglossus sobrinus (assembly GCA_004027375.1). NCBI lineage: Eukaryota > Metazoa > Chordata > Mammalia > Chiroptera > Pteropodidae > Macroglossus > Macroglossus sobrinus. The sequence goes on from PVKZ01005393.1 coordinate 39,335, forward strand.
TCAGGATAGAGAGGTTGCTAATTATATCTCTGCATCTGAGAGAGCTGGAAAAATATGTTTTTAAGCTATAAAAAGTGCTGAATGTCAATTATATCTCAGTAAAGGTGGAAAAACAAAGGGAAAAAAGTAAGTGCTTGTTTTAATTGAAAAAAATAGTCTTTCTATAAAAACAGAATTTTTCTTCGGTCTGGAAGAGATTCTGATGTAATGGACACAAGGTTCAAATGTTTGGTTTCACATTCTATGTTTGAGACAGACATGTGTTTCACAGACCCTGACAGATTTCAAAGTTGACAGCTATGCACAGGAAATGAATATTCACATTAGCCAACTCGAGAAGGGGATGAATGTTTATGTCTGCCAAGCCCTACAGGAACCTGAAAAAGCCCGGACTGCCGAACTCATCAAGTCTGCACCTTCTGTTTATTTTTAAGGACTTCTAGAGACCTACTTCATTTCTTACACTGCTAGTACAAATCTTACCCCAGGTGGATGCCCGCTCTTCTCATTTTTCCTTTCTGGCCTCTCCAATCCGCATTAACCTTCCTCTCTGACCACCCAAATCCTCCGAGAGCCAGCTCAAGTTACACCCCTTCTAAAAAAACGATTCCTCAAATACTGCAGCTCAGGCTGCTCTTGTTCTTTCTTCACATGCTGCACCATGAATCTGTACTGCTCAACTTCACACAGAAGTAGATAAAAAAAATAAATAAATAAAGCCCAACACCTGATATCTAGTAGGCTCTCAAAACTTGGTGAAAAGTTTTTAAAAAAATTGCTTCTTTGTGTTAAGCACAAATCTCCAACTGCCGAGTTCTTTAAGGGCAGGTCTATCCAGCCTCATACCTAGCCCACATTTTTCGAAGTACTAAACGTAATGCCCAGTTCACGTGAACTTCTTCAACAATGCAAACATCTGTTCTTTCACTATGATACACTATAATTTTTTAAAAGACCTGCTTTTAAATTTATTTCTGGTTCCTACAATGTTTCTAGCCTTTCCTTCTACCTCAGGGCAAGCATGTTTTCTCCTTGCAGACTTTTCTGAGCAGGGGGTCCTTGTGTAGAACTTTCTTTACTGGGACTGTTTCCTCTGCTTTCCAGTTAGAGATATTATGGTATGTTGTCGTCAAAGGGGAAATATTAGAGAAAAGATTTTCTGAATTTTTTTTAAATTTGGGGAGCTACTCATTGAGTGTCCCCACCCTGTTTTCTGTTTCACATGCATATTCTCTGAGACTACATCCCTGAACAGAATACCGCCCCTGATCCCACTCCTCTAAACTTAGTTCCCATCCCATTTGTTGGAATTTTATAGACTGTGTGCAACTAAAGGGCAGCGATTGCGTTTACAGGGATTAACAAAAGATCTGATGGCATCTATAGTATCCAGTCTAGAATATTCTAATTCTGTAATTCTGGGTCTTGACACAGGAAGAGGAAATTCGATGGGGTAGAGCCAGGGACTCTCCCGGGGAGGCAATCCTGCTAAAGGAAGGAGACCCTGGAGCTAGAGACATCCTGGCATTTGGAAGATCGACAAATAACCGACAGATAAAAGGACAGAGGCTTGGAAATAGAGTTATTAGACGAGATTTTAGATTTCATATTTTGTTCTATTAGTATTAGCAGTATCTTTTTGATAATAATTCCTTTCACCCTTTTAGCATGTAAAATGCATAAACGGGCATTTAATCCAAACTTCTATTTATACAACTGGTTGTTTCCAACCCTCACATTCACAGATGAGCAGATGCAGTTTATTATTTAAAGTCTAATATAAATCCAAATACATACACCCATAAAAATATAAATTTCATACCCTATTTTTGGATCGTTTTCCTAAGCTGGGGTCTCAGAATTGCATTTACGAGGTTGAAAAGCATGAATGTTGTTAGGATTTGAAAAGATAGAGTAACATTATGATCTCAAGTTAGGGCTCACATTTCATTTAGTTTTGAACATTACTATTCCTTTGGGAAAAAAGTAAATTAGTTAACGAAAAGATAACACAGAGGTGGATAACCTAGAATTTAAATTGTTTGGCCTTTAGGGAAACAGTCTAGTCTTAAGCACGGGAGTACAGAGTCTGATTTCCCACTCAGCCGCAGGCTACCTGGAATGGCCTTGGGCAAATCACACAGTCTCTCAGTGTCTGTTTACTTATTTGCAAAATGAGGATAACAGTGCCCAGCCGTTGTTTTGAAAGCTGAAGGAGTTTATACCTCAACAATACTCAGAGTAGAGCCTGGGCACCTAATTAAGACTACAATAAATGCTAGTTGTGTATAAAATTGATTTCAGCAGCTCTCTCTAATGTAGATTAGTTAGGATTCCAATGCACATTTTCCTGGAAAACTCGGGGGGGAGAATTCTTATATTAAAGCAAATGAGTTTAATGCAAATTTTCATGAACAAAAGACTCCAAAGTACCACGGGTCGCACCAAGACCCCTACTGCTATACAGTGGAAGAGTCTGAGAAAGAGGATACCATGTATCCAAGGCAACAGTTAACTATTTGAATCCACTAGGCGGTTTCGCGGTCTCCTGCATTCGTGACCGTGGTCGCCTGGGCCCTGATTCTTTTTGGGTACCCCTCCCTCCTCACCGCAAAAATCAACTTTGTAATAGTTGCCATTCCCCAGATACATCCCGGCTAAATATTTAGACGGGCAGCAATCGAGCTTGGTGGCTTTTAGCCTTCGTATTTTGGCTGTGTAGTTTCCTTTTAGTCTTCCTTTTTATTAGGTTGCAAGAATCCCCGCAACCCTCATCGCCCTCCAACGTGGGACTGAATAACTGTTTACTGAACGAAGGATAAGCATTTCAAGAACAGTGGCAGAATTCTTGGCTAAAACCTTATTATCAAACAGTCCAGCCGAGCTGTTTGATTTTTCGAAAAGACACAAACTCGACAGGAATCTACACGAAAGCTCCCGCACACGCAAGGCCACGGGGGTGGGCGCCCAGGGCGCGACCGAGGGCCGGCGGGCTGGCGGGTGGGCACCCACAGCCCGGGCACGGGTGCGCAGGCTGCCAAGTGAGCAAGGAGATTTAACACCACTTTCTCTTGTTTGATATTCGAGCCCAAGGCGGTTTCCATCTGAGCGCTGCGGCCACGAGGACCAGAGGTCCCCCAGTCGGACACCTGTGTCCCGCCACCCACCCTCAGGGGCCGTGACTTCCAACGCCGACACCGCCCAGCCTCACGCCCCGCCCGGGAACCTGCGCCGGGACCCTCGTCTCTCACCTGCGGCTGCGGCTAACACCCACGGCACCCCGGAGGCCAACACTAGGGTCGCCACGCCTAGGAGGTCGACCATCCTCCGCGGGGCGCCACAGACCCCACTCGTCACGTCCTGGGCCATTGCACGCAGCTGTTCGGTTCCGGGCGCAGGCCGCCGCGGGGCACAGGCCGCGCCCCGACGCTCATCCCCCACCCTCCGCGGGCTCCCCGACCACCCCGGCACGCTCCGCCCTCCCCACGGCGCGCGCACCGGCCTCCTGCACACGCGCCTCCCTGGCGGCTCCGGCGCCAGCGCCGTGCAGTGCGCACGCGCGCCCCGCCTCCCGCTTCCGGCCCGTGACCCGCCCCCTCGCGGCCCGCCCTCTCGTTCCCGGAAGCCGCGGCTAGGGGGAGCGCTCGGTCCTCGCAGGAAAGCGGCGCGTGGCCAGTGCGCCTGCGCGAGCCTTGCGGTCTGGGAATCGCCCAGTAGGTCCGGTTGGTTGCTGGCGGCGGGCTCCGTAGCGCGTTCTCTGCCAGGGCCTTTCCCCGCCCCCCGCTTCGCGGACTTGGGGGCCTCGGAGAGCAGTATGGGGATTTAGAGGAGCTGGAATGAGGAAACCGCTGAGCGGGCTAGGCTGTCTCCTTATCGCAGGGCGCTGTGGGTGAAAGGCCTGGGAGGGTCCAGAGTTAGGTCTGGGCACGGTTGGCGCTTGAGGCGGCCTCGCCAAGAGGGTACAGGCCCCGGGGAGAAAAGCACGAGGCTTCCAGGCTTGCGGTGGTCCCCAGAACAGCGGACTTTTAAACTCTTTTGATTAATTCTTATCAGGCAACCATTTGAGTCCGTCCGCCATTCAAATGGTTATTTAAATACCTTAATAGATTAGGTACATTATGAAAATAAGCAAAATGAAAAGTAAAGGAGAGGTGAAAATAAGTAATCAAGTCTTAGCTGTTAATTGTAACACCTAACAATATTATCAAGTACATGGCAAAATGAATATTTGTAGAGAACAACACAATTTGAATATGCCTTATAAGAAACGGAGGTGTAATTTACATACTATGAAATTCACCAATGTAAAGTGAACATTGATTTTTAGTAAATCTGTCCAGAGTTGTTTGGCTTCATTTTTAAAAACTTTGGATTATCACTTTGCAATTCAGCGATTCTTTGTTTTGATTCTGAGTATGTCAGTGCTTTATTTTAACGATGTCATAGATGGAAAAATACCCGATGAGAACATGTGATCCAGAGGAAGAGGGATATTCCTGCTTGTAACTAATTAGTGAATCATACTCATGTTAAAAAGCCTTTCCAACGACTCCCTGAAAGTTTTTATAAAAAATCCACTTCCTGCTGTCCAAACATTGTTCTTGCAAAACTATTTGGAATAAGTTGCATTTTTTATATTTAGAACAATAGGCCCCAAACCGATGGAAACATCTCACTTGAAAGATTTTTAAACATTCCTGCTGCCCCCCGCACCGCCTTTAGTGGGCAGCGAGGGTTTTTTATAGGCGTACATAGTGTTTTTGACAACAGAAATCACATCCAAATGGAAATATCCCCAAATATTTAAAAATGCACGTTATATGTAGCTTATACCTACAGTTTCTTTTGATTTTCACTTGCTCACAGTAAAAGCAATAGTTTGTGTTTTTCTGTTTGAGACAGAACATGGTAATATCCACTTGTTAAAAAAAGGTGGGTAAATATCTCGTAAAAATATAATTCATCTCTGGGTCGACAGTATTTGCATGATACAGATTTTCATGGTCTTTCCCCATCTTAATATTGTAAATATTGGATTATATTTTAATAAAATTTACCACAGGTATGACACCCTGTAGCGCTTTATGCACTTCAGTTTCAATTTATTTGCTGTAATAGTTTGTGGGTGAAGCATGAATTAATTTCCCATGTGGTGGGGGTGCTAGCTCTCTAACCTTAACTCAGAGCCCCTACTTCTTTATTCAAGTCAAAATGATCCATCAGAGGTTAGACTTGTAGTTTTTTTTTATTAAACAAAAATTTTTAAACCTTTTGTTTTGAAATAATTTCAAACGTACAGAAAAGTGGCAAAAATAGAGAACTCTTTCTTTTGCTCAGATTGAACAAATTGTTAATAGTTTGCTACATTTGTGTTTTCTCTCTGTTTATATACACACAACTATAGGTACACACTCCTTTGTGTGTGTGTGTGTGTGTGTGTGTGTGTGCGTGCGTGCGTGCGTGCGCCTGCCCGCTTCCCTGCTCTTTTTAAGATCTGGCTTTGGTCTTTCACGACACTGACTTTTTATAATACACGCCAGTTATTTTATAGATGCTTCTCAGTTTGGGCTTGTCTGATGTTTTCTCATGATTAGATGCGCATTATGTATTCCTGGCTGGAATACTGCATAAATTGTGTGCTATTCTCAGATACCCCACCTACAGGCAAGCTATGTCTGTTCTCCCCTTATTGGGATGCTAATTTTGATCATATGGTCCAGTGTTATCCATTTTCTCCATTGTATAGTTACTATTTTCCCCCTTGCAACGAATTTGTGGATACATACCCTAAGATCCTGCAAATACTGTTGCTCAAACTTTTCCAGAACTTTTCTAGAATTAGCGTCTGTTAATGACCCCTGCCTGAAACAGTCTACTGTGATAGTTGTGGAAGGGTAATTTAACCCTGCCTCCCCCACTACAAGTATTAGTTGATATACTGTAGGAAGGTGCTTTATCTTATTTATTATCAGTATAGACTCAGCATATTATTTTATTTAATTGGTTATAGTTAATTACTATATTTTGCTTATTAATTTTTAATGAATACATTTTTTAGAGCAGTTTTAGTTTTACAGAAAAATTGAGCAGAAAGTATCAAGTTTCCATATGCTCCCTTTCCTCTCCTCAAGTTTCCCTTATAATTGACATCTTATGTTGGTATAGTACATTTATTACAATTAATGATCTTACATTGATACATTATAATGAACTGAGATCTATAGTTTACGTAGTTTACTACTTGTGTTGTACATTCTGTGGGTTCTGCCAAATGTATTATGTCATTAGATTCTTTGGTTGGTGTAATACTTACATTGACATAACATGGATTAGTAGAAAAATAACTTTAGTTACACATGTAAGGGAGCCCCATGAAAATATGAGACTCAAAGAAGTGACCAAAGCAGGCATTTTTATACCTCCTAGACAAAGAAATAAGTTTGTGAAGAATTGACAAGACAAAGGAGTTTGGGTTCATTTTATACTTTTCAGCTCCAACCCTGAAATTAGCCATTTCTCCAAGGGGCAGGATTTTAGTGGGGAATGGTATTTAGAAACCAAGATCTGAACACTAAAACTTTGAGAGAAGTTAAATTAGTGAAGAGGTAGCAAGGTTGGTTTACACAGACATCTTGGCTCCAAATTCCCTATCTAGTTCTAAGGATGCCTTCTACCTTCCTGGTACAGGAAGGTAATTTCACGTGGGAGATTTATTGCCTGCTTTAAGGGTGACAAAGAGGGTCAGACTGTCCCTGCACACACCAGTTGTTTCTCAAGTTACTTGAATTCAAAATAATGTGCCAAAGTGGCATATTTTGAGGTGGCGTATTCTGCTTCGCTTCATCATATACCCACCATTACATACAGCAGAGTTTTACTGCCCCCAAAATTCCCTATGCTCCACCAATTCAGCCTCTTTATTTTAATGCTCTCAAATTGTACCAGTTTCGGCCAGTGGGAGTCATTTCGAGCTGGCTCCTGTTCCTTTTGGCATGTCACAGATTTTTTTTTTTTTTTCTTTTTCTTTTCACTTCTTTTAACTCTGGCATAAGATATTCCAGTGTTATTTTACACTTTTTTTAGCTCTAACCCTAAAGTCAGACATTTCACCAAGGGGCTTTGGTTTCTTGTAATGGGGAATGGTATTTTGAAACCAGGATGTGGGCACTAAAACTTTTCGTTTTAATTACAATATATTCCTGTTTCCATACATCTTGTTTCTTCCTTGGGGGCTAACGAAGAAAAGTAGTTCCTCGTGTATTTGACTTTTGAAAAGGCCTTGTTGGAAATAACTGCCTTTATGGTATATCGCCATGTAGTTATATGGCGAACTTCTCACACTGTGAAATTTAACTCTTGTTTCTTCAAATCTGCAGCCTTTTTTTTTTTTTAAAAAAAATCTTCCAATAGTGTTTTTGGCAGAGGAATATACTTCAGTTTATCATCGCATAGTGGCAAGAAAAAGTGTTTCTCATGACATGTGACTTTTTTATTTGCTATTAAGAAATCAAAAGCAGCTTCTAAACATAGTCATCAGTTATAGTGGAATTTCATAATGAACAAGAATGTTGTAAACACTTGAATACTTTGTAGAGGTTTGGTTTTATGGATTTTTTAATGTTATGGCTTCATACTGTCATTAGCTATTATCTCAAGGCTCAATATGATTTAGTTCCCAGTTCAAGGTTTCTAAATTTAGTGCCCAGATCAGGGTTTCTAAATACTATTTCCCACTAAGAGAAACCAGGGCCCCTTGGAGAATGACTGATTTCAGGGTGTAAAAACATTTCACATGAGTGTAAAAACATTTCACAAATAGTTTTTGTGATGATTTTTTTTTTTACTGGGTTTTTGAAGGGTCTGACCAGATTGTCATTGTTTTTATATCATAACGTTGTCACAAAAAAACTCTACAAAGTTCATACCAATAACTGGAAAAGAGTTAGTTCCTATGTTATCTTTTTCACTTCTGTGGTATGGCAATTGTCTTTAACTCCCAGTTTATTAACGGGAATTTTGTCACACCCATTTCCTAAGCTTTAGTTAAAATGAGCTATGTAATTTATAAACATGCTTGACTGGGCCAAGTAAACGGCTAGACATGGTCACAAATTTCAAAAGCGAACAAGTGGAAGCATCCTTCACCTGTCCACCTGGTGGGACTCCCACTCTGTGCTCAGGTACGTCACACATTGTTGATCGTGACAGGTGAGCCTCTGGCATTTGTACTAAGTGCTGGACCATATGTCCACATTAGTAAAGCTTAATTTATTTCTTGTTTAACAATGCAAACAGAATTTCATTGCACCCTAGTGACCCTTTATTTCAATACAAATCCCAGAGTGGTGTATCCTAGTTTAGAAGCTTCCAGAAAAATGAGCTTACTCCTTTTGTGGGGGAAGGGAGGATGGTGGAGGAAAGCTCAGAGTCACTGGCTGAGCAGCAGCCCAACGCAGCAAACTTTTAGAGTGCAAAGACACCAACTCCAAGTTGCTCAGGGAGGCGACCGAGCCGCCCTGCTCCCCGGAATGCCCCGCATTGCCTTTCTCCTTGGTGCTTTATCATTCTTACTCCTTTCGTCGTCCCAGCAGGCAGACAATTTAGTGAACTATTAATAAAGCAAACAGTACGAACGCTCAACTGGTGGCAAGGATATGGATTTCCGGAGGTGACCTGGAGTAAGAGGTGAGTAAGTGGAGACGGAGAGTATAAGGAGGAGACAGCCAGGAAAAGAAGACAGGAACAGTGTTCCAGGCAAGTGGAATGCCATATTGGAAGGGCTGTGTTCAGGGTAGCTTGAGGAAGGCCTGTGTTCATTGACTGCAAACAGGGAGAAAGAGCTATCTGGTTTAAGTCCTGCCATGGAGGGCAGCCACACCTCTCTCTGTCCAGCCGGAAACTAATATCTCTGAAACAGAACGGTGGGCCCGCTGGTTAAGAGTATGCATTCTGAAGTTGACTTCACCCGAGTGGGTATCCCAGCTCCATCACTCTGGAGCCTTGGCCAAGTTATTTGATCTTGTTTCTTTATGGGGACCAAAAGAGTGCATGTCCTAGTGGTGTCATGAGGATTAAATCAGTTAATGCACTTAAAGAGTTTAGTCTAGTATCTGGCATATGGTGTTTAATAAATATTGGCTCTTTCCCCCTCACACCCTGACCATTGTGGTTATTGTTTTTGTACTTCTGAAAGGCTCAGGGGGAAGATTCACTTCTGCTAGAGAAAACCAGAAGGATCGCATGGCCCCAACGATCCAAGGGCCCCAACGGTCAAAACATCACTCTCCAACCTCAACGGGGCTGAAATGTAAAACCTTCTGCACTTACTGACAATCTCTGCCCCACCACTTCTCATTTTCAACAGATGCTCTCCCACCCCACTCACATCTTCTTCCAAAATTCCATCAATCAACAGACCAGACCTCAGCTTCCCACCACCAAGACCTCACACGCACCTGAACGCACAGCCATTCTTTTCTTTCCTTCTATTCTTAGGAAGACGTCCTTCCTTCAGTTGAAGGCCAGTCTCTCCAACCGGATCTGTAAGTAACCACGTGCAGAGGTGGCTTCCCACTGATTATTTTCCCCTTCCCCCACGTCTTCATCTTTTCTCTTTAGCTCCTTTTGCCTCGAAGATTAAACATTCTCAAGTCTCTTCCATCTTAAAACAGCATATTCTTTACTCTTTCTCGAAGCTCTCCTTCCTCTGACTATTGCTAGCTACATCGATTCACACCTACCTTTGTCTTCTCACCTCCCATGTAGTCCCCTGCCCACTAAGTCTGGTTTTCTGTCCCTCCTGTCGTGCTTACCCTGTTCTCACCATTATCACAGGCTGGCTCCTAGTATTCACACTTATTAGACCCTTTACGTTTACCTTAGTGGACTTCTCAACATCATTTGGTGCCTATTATTTCCTGATCCCTTTTTCTCAAGGTCTCATGATTTCATACTCATTTGCTGTTCTTCCTGGTCTCTCTGGCTATTTTCCTCAATCTCCATTGCAAACCCACCCCACCGCTTGTCACTTAAATATTGGTGTCCCTCACTGTTTTGTCCTGGCCCACTTTCTTCTCATTTTAAGTAATCTCTCCTCGTGATTTCCCCTCTGTGAGTTTATTGGCTGTCATTTATACCGATGGCTCCCAAAATTGTCTTCGGCCTCGATCTCTCTCCTGATGTTCACATTTGACACCCACCAGCATACTGGAAATATTCCTCAGTCATTCTGGGCGTCTGGTTCTAGGCCAAATCCTACGTGTGATTTTTCAGTCTCAACCGTAGACAGTTAGAAAGCTTTGCCTGGCAGTCCTCACAGGGGGAACGGTCCTCTCCACACCAGACCTGGTACAGAGCAGTTTTCCAGAGGGAGCGGTTTTCTAGAACTCAGGCTTCCTCTGGCCAGCCGTGCATGCCTACATTGCAGGCACTTCCATGCAGAGCACCCAGCTGAGGCACTTTTTTCTGCTTCCATTCAGTACCTCTGTACTCCTAGCCCTTCTCTCTCTCCCTCACCTCCTTTTGTTCAATGATCCTTTGGTTTGGGAGTCTTTCGTTCAGGGATCTTTGGCAGTGAGACCATTCTCTCCATCTGTGCTGTATCCTCCCAACTGGCCTAAGCCCTTCTGGGGGATAAGGGAACTCGGGGACCTGGAGCCTCTTTTGCTTGCCTTGAGCAGTAAATGAATAAAGGCACGCTTGTTACCTTCGGGTTGGCTCTTGTTCTGATGGACTTACCTGGACACTTGATTACCTGAGATAACTCAGTGGGCCCTTTCCACTTGAAAATTTGTGTCTCTCAAGCTTCTTAGATCTGTGTGTGTTTATGGTTTCCATTGTTTGGAAAATTATTTGCCATTATATCTTCAAATATTTATTCTTTCCTGCCCTATCTTTCTAAATACACATATATTAGATTGCTTGAAGTTGTGACATAGCTCATTGATATTCTTTTCAATTTTTTCCCAATCTTTTTCTTTGGCCTTTCCTTTTGGATATTTTCTGTTGCTATATTACTGATCTTTTCTTCTGCAGTGTCTAATCTGATGTTTAACTAATTCAGTGTATTTTTCATCTCAGATATTGTGTTTTTCATCTCTAGAATTTTGATTTGGGTCCTTTAAAAAATATCTTTCATGTCTCTCTTTAACACACTAATGTTTTTCTCTGCCTTCTTGAACATATGAAATATGATTTTTACAGACGTTTTACTGCTCCAATCTACTAATCCTATCTATCGTTTCTATAGTTTATTTTCCTTCTTATGATGTGTTGTATTTTTATGCTTCTTTGCATGAAATTTTTGATTGGATGCCGGACATTGTATATTTTACATTGTTGGGTGCTTAAATTTCCTGTATCCCTATAGATATTGTTGAGTTTTGTTCTGGGATTCAGTTACCTGGAAATAGTTTGGTCCTTTCATTGCTTGCCTCTGTTAGATTGGACCAGACATGTATTTAATGTGGGGTCAAATCTGTCCCACTATTGAGGTAATAGCCATCTACCTGATTCTTTATGAATTATGGGGTTTTCCATTCTGACTGGTGAACTATTTCCACCCTGTACGAGCACTAAGAGTTGATTCCACCCTCACTGTGTGTGTGTGTGTGTGTGTGTGTGTGTGCGTGCGCGCGCGCGCAGGTTTTTTTTTTTTCCCTCCTGGTCTCAAATTTCCTCATAAGAAATGCTCTGATCAGGATTTAGACAAACACTTGAGGGAGACCCTCTGCAGGTCTCCAAAGCTTTCTTGCTCTGTACAGCATCCTCAGCCCTGGTACTCTGCCCTGAGAAATCCAGCGGCCTCAGCCTTCTTGGATTCTTAATTCCATCTCCTCAACCCGTAGGGCTCTAGATTCCTCCTTTCTGTGCTGAGGCCTGGAAACTCTCTCCAGAAAGTCAGCCCTTAGAGCTTCTCTCATTTGTTTCTTTTTTCTCAAGGATCACTGTCCTGAGCTGTCTATGATCTAATATTAAACATATATAATGTATATTATATCATATATAATATGTGATATATAATATCGTATATAATATAATGTTTTACATATATTCTGCCAGAAGCAGATGTCCGTCATTGTCTTAATTTTTAGATCCTTCATCCTCTCCAATTCCTCTGCTCCCTCTTTATTAGCGGAAAGTTGTACTTTCTTGAATGACCCTTGATGGCTTTTAATCTGTTCTCTCTAGTTTTTAATCTCTTCGTATTTTTACCTTGATTATAAAGGATTTACTTGACCTCTAATGAAAATTTTCTTTCTGCAATAATGTGTTTAATTTTCAAAAGCACTTTCTTATTCAGATTCTTCTCTTTTCTTTCTTTCTTTCTTTCTTTCTTTCTTTCTTTCTTTCTTTCTTTCTTTCTTTCTTTCTTTCTTTCTTAGTAGCATCTTGTTTTTTTTCCTTTGGATTTGCTAACATCTCAAATCTTTTAGGACTTGGGTTTTGTTTTGTGACATTCTTTTCAACATTCTTTTTCTTCAAGAGTAAACTTGTTCATTCTGTTTGCTTATTTTTGCCTTTCTCTTTTATGCTGCTAGTTTTCCCTCATCATCTGGAGAACTTTAGGTGTTCATTTATATTTGAAAGGTCAAAAGCTGTTTTGTATTTTTATTAATTTTAAAAAGCACCTAAAATGATTCTTGAGCATCACCCTGATGTCTTACTTAGTAGGATAAGTTGTTTCTGGGTCACAGGAAATGAAATATTGTGAACCCACAATAGTCGGCTTTTCTCAGTACAGCAGCTGAGACTGCAGAGTTGTGTGAGGCTGAAGGGAGGCTATGGTGAGTCATGTGTACCCACCTGTTTCTTATCTCGTTTTGATCATTTCGTAAGTATATCTGCTGCTTCAGGTATAAATCAAAACAAAACTCCATCTTAAGCAGGAACTGAGTCCTCATTTTCCAGTCCTAAGACCTGGGCCTTAGTGTCTGGCCTTGCATATACTGATGCTATTGGTGATCCATCCCCTTTCTTTGTCTATGTACATCAGCCTGTATCTTCTGACGGCAAGCCCCTGTACCTTTGTTGGGTGCAGGTCAGAAATTCTTAGAAATGATGTGGTGAGGGGGTATAAATACCCCAGCTGCCTTGCCCCTTGGCCAGGATATTTCTGAGGCTTGTGCTCGACATCATTCTTGAAATTTTCCGTGGGGTTAAGATTCCTCGTCCACTTTGATAGTTAGCTTATTGGAAGTCTTCCCTTCCTTATATCCTCTCTGCTCTGCTCTGGTGCTGTCCCTACACCTTCTAGAAAAATGACATGCTCTCAATTGTCATCTCTGGATCTCCTTCTGGGAGGGAATCCAATTAAGATAGAGAGTAACATGGACCAAAAGTTGACCCTCGTCCCATAACTTCTTACATTGAAAGCTTCACTCTTCTCTCTTCAAAAGTTCATTAAGAGTCTGGTGATGGGGGTGGGTTAGGGTGGGGGTGGGGTGGATTTTCACCCCTGTGTTTCCTATAATGTGTTTGATCCTGCTTACTGCAGGAAGAATTCAGACACCTAGCATGTGGCCGCTTTGTTTCTTAGTCTGTTAAACCACAATGAACACAAACCTGCCAGACCAGTTGGCATGCAGGGTCCAGCTGTCATAGAGAGTCGCTCCTGCAGATGCTGGGGTTTCCTATCCGTTTATTGCCACCACAGTAGGGTACTTTTCTACTCCTGCAGGAGTAGAAGGTCACGACAACACAGCGATCTGTAAATTTCGTACTCACTTGACAACTTATCTATCCTTTACAGAGGTGGTTCTCAAACTTTTGTGTGCATTAGAATCACACAAGTGCTTGTTAAAACACAGATTGAAGTCCAGGCCTCACCTCTAGAGTTTCTGACCCAGGATCTGGGGTGGGACCTGAGAGTTTGCATTTCTAACAAGTTTCCAGGCAATTGCTGTCATCCAGGAAACATACTTTGAGAACCATTGCTTTAAGGAATTTTGATGTTCTTCTCACCCTAGCTTAGGTGATCCTATCTTACAGTATCTGTTTGTTCCTTTTATGGAATCTTCTAATGAGATCTATATAGTTTTCCATGTGGTTGTATTGGATCTGATAGACTGTCAAAATTTTCTCTCAGTGATGATGGGATATCTAGAATTTTCTACTTATATAGTTATCCTCAAGCTAGCTTATTCCATGATAGCAGTTCTCTTACTCCACTTCAATTTTAAACACAATTAGCAACCTCATTCTTTTCAGACATAACACCGAATTAACATGCCCAAATGTATTGCAAGTACAGTGCAGTTTCTGTCAAACGTGCCACTATTTCAGGACAGGTCACACACATAAAGTGATAACGCTTTGAAGGCAAAGCTCCGCTCCTTCCCTTAAGTCTGATGCATTTGCATTGTGTTTTTCATAAGAAAGAACAAGGTCCCCTGGGAGTTTGTGGGTTGCAGTGTGTTGGGGAGATGAAAAAATTGACATCACCGTAGGATGGAGAGCAGAGGGATGACTTTGGCTGAGAGGCCATGACAGCTGTGGCCAGCAATCAATAGCCAGGAGGGCCACCAGCAGAGCTGAACTGCATGTGGTGGAGACCCAGGGATCCAAGCAGGTTGGAGAGGATGAGCAGGAAAGCAGGAGCAAAGCGGCTTAGAGGAGAGGCTGCTGAGAAAAGGCGGAGGGAAAGCGAAAAGCACTCCTGGAGTTGTAAGCAACAAAAGTGTAGCAATAGCTTTCTCAATGTGTCTTAAACAATGGGGAAGCAGAAATAATCTCTGATAGATCTTAATTGTGAAATATGCTTCAATTTTCTATAATAAGAAACATTGTGGCATTTAACTTCTGTGTCCAAGAACAAAATATGAGGAAGAAGGTTAGAGGCTCTTTTATATAAAACCTCATTAGCTGCATGGGGAAGAGATTTATTTGGCTTACTTCATACCTGCCATCAGCCGCATTGCCTGTATTGCAAAATCTCTTTATGGTTACTAATAATTAAGACTAAGAAGAAAAAACAAGTCTCTTTGGGAAAATGTGATGTAATTTGATGATAAATATGTAAGGTATGCTTGTTCTTGAAAATAAAAT
>PVKZ01005394.1:0-54390 GCA_004027375.1 Macroglossus sobrinus
GGTGTGTGTGTGTGTGTGTGTGTGTGTGTGTGTGTGTGTGTGTGTGAGAGAGAGAGAGAGAGAGAGAGAGAGAACACGAATGAACACGAGAACGAGAGATAAATGATAAATGAGAGGGGTAGAAGGAACTTGCAAATTAAAGGCAAACAGTTTTTTTACAAATCACCTTCAACCTTCCTGTTTAAAAGTAATATATGTTCTTTGGAGCCAATTTGAAAAGGAGAAAAGGTCATTCATAATTTCTAATTTTTCCTTCCTTTCTATTTTACAAAGCAGTGTTCTGTAGTTTTTCGCTTGCTTTTTAATACTTGATATGAGTGTTGTCTCATGTTCTTATTTTTCAAGAATATAATGGCTGCATAATAGTCTGCCTTATGAACGTTCTATCATTGATTTAACTTTTAATTGACTCTCTGCTGTTTTCCATTTTTACTGTAAGTAATCCTGAGATGAACATCCTTCTACTTAAGTATTTGTATGAAGATCTAATTATTACAGTATAAATTGCTAGAAGCGAAATTATTGGATTAAACAGTCTAGACCTTTTTTAGGAGTTGTGTTAGGTGCTGCCAAATTACTTTCCAAAAACGTAGCACAAGTTTACATTCTTACCTACACTAGTTTGTGTGCCCATCTTCCCACAGTTCAGCCCATGCTAGGGTTTAAATTATAAGGGAATGTATTAAATTGATAGAGGATAGGCCTATTATTTTGATGCAAGATTTTAAAATAAAAGATAATACCTTTAAAGACATATTTTCTTTCTGTTCTTCTTAGCGTATCTTTTGGAGCCCTTGCCTTTGGCTGACGAGGAGCAAATGTCTTTCTGAGGCATAACTGAGGGATGCCGGGAGCATGGGTGACAGGTGGTTTCCATTGCCTTTTTTTTTTTTTTTTTTAAGTAAGCTGTGTTCGGCCTGGGTTCTGTGACCAGTAACTTATACTGAAGACTTGACTGTGTCAAGGTACTTGAGAACTTTGTGGTAACATTGACATGTGTGATCAGTAATATGTCGTAGGGAAAATAAATACGACCTGCTCATGGGGATTATTGTTACAGCACCATCATTCACAGTGCTGTGTCGATGGCTGTGTTCCGAAGCTACCGCTAAACTCTGACTCTTGAGTTTTGCAACATTTCCCATGGCCTCTGCAGAGTGCAGCAGATCAGCCCCCAAAGGCTCTGTGACGTTGTTTAAAATTCAAAGGATCATAGCCGTGCATTCCCTTGCTTAAAGGGATCTGGTATCTTCTCTCACGGACCTTTTTTCAGTTACTCTGTACTAAACCACGGACCCTCGGCACTTAAGTTTCATGAGTAATTCTTGCAGCAACACATGTGGCAAGTACTGTTATCTCCATCATCTTATCGATGATATGAATTGAAGCTCTGTGTGGTTACGTAAGTTCCTTGGAATCACAGAGCAAAGCGTGGGCAGAAATGAATGGACTTTTAAGTCCCTGTGCAGAATCCAGGCCCAGTGTCCTCGAGAACAGGGAGGAAATGAAGCAGTAAAACCAGAGGGATGCTCCAAACCATTGCGCGTCCAGCTGAGACAGTCTCTTCGACGGCTGCATGCCGACACGGTTTATCCTCGGGGAAACTGAGGAAAACCAGGTGAGTGGTCACGTAGCAGCATTGTGACCCACTCATGCTTCTCAGGTGAGTGTCGGCTCAGGGTGGCTTTGAGATGTCTTAGGAGAAACGTCAGTGGATGTTGGGTTAACTTGGAAGATAAGTGGATGAACTAAGTGGGTAAGAAGGGCTGGCTGGAGTGAGGAAGGCATTTGGGCGTGGAGAGAAGAAGGGGCGGAAAATTTCCATGAGCAACCGTGGGAACTGTAGAGGACCAGAAGCAGCACGGTTTAATCAGCCAGGAAGCAAGACGGAACGTCCTCCAGCTCAGAGGATGTTTGTTAGTATTCAGGGCAAGCAGGAAGGGAGATTCAGAAGCACACATAACTAATGAATGGGAAAGGCAGATGGATGATGGGGAGGTGGGTGGCATTACGCTACTCATATGTTCCTTTAATAAGCGAAATTATAGCATAATTTCATTTACTCATTTGAAACAAGGTTCTGCAGTTAGAGTCCCCATGCTGCTAAAAGCTTCCAGAGACATCCGTGCACGAGGCAGACGAGTTGTTACATTCACCTTAAAGTCAAACCTGTGCTCTTTCCAGAGACTTGATGTTCTTTAGTGCTCATGTGTTTACTGGTTCTGCATTTTCTCACGTAGATTCAGATCCAATTTAAAAAGTGAAATAAATGGCAGCTCGGCTGTGGACACCTGTTGGACAGCATCTTCATACGGTCAAGGTGTTTTTCCTTATGATTTTTATAAGAAAATAACAACGATCACAACCTTTACTACTTTAAAGAACTCTCATAAGTTCTTTAAAGTAGTAAATGACATTTTTTGGATGTTTTCTTCGACTGGGTCAGATTTTCAGTCTGCAGTTTCTTTTTTACTGTAAGAGCACATAACTCAAAATTTACCGTCTTAAAGCAGACAGTTCCGTGGTGTTGACTAAGTTCACACTGTCGTGAAGCTTTTCATCTTGCAAAACTGAAACATTTTACTCGTTGAGCAAGAATTCCCCCATTTCTCCCTCCCCGTCGCCCCTGGTAACCACCACGCCACTTCCTGTTTCTACGAATTTGACTGCTTTAGATATCTATCTCTTACAGGTGGAATATACAGAATTCGTCTTTTGGTGACTGGCTTATTTCACTTAGAAAAATGTCTTCAAGATTTGTCCTTGTTCTTAGATACATCAGAGTTTCTTTGTTTTTTGTTTTTTTTTTAAGGTCGAATAATATTCTTTTGGGTGTATGTACCATCTTTCTCCATTCATCCATTGATGGTCATTTGTGTTGATTCCACCTCTTGGCTCTTATGAATATCGCTGGATCTTATGAACATAGGTGAACAGATACCTCTTCGAGACACTGCTTTCAATTCTTTTGCTTACAGACCCAGAACAGTGAGTGCTGGATCATGTGGTAGTGCTCCTTTTAATTTTATACTCTTTTTCACACTTTACACTGTTTTCCATAGTAGTGCCACCATTTTACAATCACAAAAGTGCATGAGGGTTGCGGTTTCTCCAAATCCTCAACACTTATTCTCTGTTTTTTGATATTAGCCATCTGAATGGATGTGAAGTCAATCTACATTTGCTGCTGTACTATTCAACGATGTTTAAAACATCTAAATATATATTTTATTTGATTGTGCAAGAATATTCCAGACATTGTCTCCCTTTAAGTATTTAACGAAATGGAGTTCTACTTGTTTTGCTCATTTAGTGCCTTCAGTTCTGTAAATATGGAGTCCTACTGTGCGTCATGTGTGAACACAAGGATGACCAGGACACGGTTCTTGTCCTCCAGGGACTGATGAGAAAAAGCCAGAGTTTGTAGGAAGGAAGTACATGAAGTGACAAAGGGGGGTAGGTGCAGGTTGCCATAGGCGCACAGGTGAGGAAAGGGAAGAGGGGGCGCTAGCCAGGTCAGCTTGTGAAGTGGGGATGAAGAAGGCTTCTTGCAGGTAAAGCCGCAGCTGAACCTTGGACAGTAGTAGGCGTTCGGCTCCTAATGTGGGGCCATGAGTGGAGTCCCTACAACCGGACCCACCTGAGCAAACAGAAGGCCTGAGCAGGAGAGCTCCAGGCAGTGTGGTGCTCTGTGGACCTGGTGTTCCAGGTGATGAGGGGCAGAAGGAGAGGCCCAAGAAGTTGGCTTGATGCACATCTGAGGGTTTGGGGTTCACCCTGTCAAGGATGGAAAGCTAGTGAAGCATTTAGTGACGTGAGCATGCTGCTCTGATGGCAGTGGGGACGTGGAGGCAGAGAGATTAGGTCACTAGTTTCTGTGAAATGCCAGGTGAGACAGGCAGGGGTAGTGAGGATGAAGAACAGGGAAGGGGCTTGCAAAATACTCAGGGAAATCAGTCATTTGCTGATGGATTAAATGCGTGGTTGGCGAGGGAGAGGTGAACATGAAGACAACACCCCGATTTCTGGTACTGGTTCCATGATCCGGTATCAGGGACATTAGGGTGGGAGCTGGGGGCAGACACCACCAGTTCTGTTTGGGAGATGTTGAGCTTGAAGTGTCTGTAAGATACACCAGTGGTTATGTCCAGGTCATGTGGGGTTTGTGAGTCTAACTTGGCAGGGAGGTTAGGGGCAGAGGTGTGTTCTTGGGACTCACTGGATGTGTACAGTGGTCAAAACTATGCAAGTGGACTACAGAGCCCCCCCAATAGGATGTAGGGTGGTAAGAGCAGTGGGCCTCAGACCAGACCCTATGTTGAAGGAGCTGGAGCGTGAGCCATCTAGAGTTGGGGATGGATGATGATGAGGTAGGATCCCAGGGGCTAAGAAAATAAGATCCCACAGTAAGTGGTCATCGATTTCTGATGCATCAAAAGAGGTCAGAAATGCAAAGTTTTGGACCTTTTCCCAAGCAGTTGTTGTAACTTGGTGGTTGTGAGAAGCTGGCTTCAGTTTTTTGAGGATTGCAGACCATGTATGTAGAAGGATCCTTTCCAGAAGCTTAGCTAGACAGGGAAGAGGGAAAGATGGAAAAAGTCGTCAGGGAAGGGTTTTTGTTTTTAAAGGATGGGAGAGGCTTGAGCATGTTTCAGAGAAGAGGAAGAGGTCAGTAATGATGAACATAGTTGACATTGTAGGGGCTTGCTCTGTGTCTGCCATATTCAACAGCTGTGCGTGAATGAGCTCATTGAATCCTCACAGCTCCGTGAAAGGTAGAGGCTATTATTCTCAGTTTACAAATGGGAACACTGAGGAATAAGGAGATTACGAGGCTCCAGGTGACAGTCAGAGAGCCCAGACTCTTATATGTGTACAGATCTCACTCTTAACCACAGCACTAAAAATATCTCCTGGTTTTGAGAGAGAAGCTGAAGATGTAGGGTCAAGAAGGAATGACTCATAGAGCCAGGTTCTAGGAGATGCGCTGAAATCTTGGTGAAATCAGCGGTGTTTGTTTTTTAAGACTAAAGATGAAAAGGTTCATCACATGGGAAAGACATTTAGGGAAAATGGACAAAAATTGGATAGCGAAGAGCTAAATATAGATGGTCTTGGTACTAAAGAAAGATGCTTGGAGAATAATTTTTTGTGCCGAGTTAGTTATGACTTTGTTTTTCACCCTCATGTCACTGGTCCCCAAATCAGCTTGAGACCCACTTTCCTGCCCATCCTGCTTCCCCTCTGCAGGAACAGTGATCCTTTGGTTCATATTTGAGGATTGATTGATTTCTTGCCTCTCAAGATCTGAGCTGTCATTGGGCACGCGACACGTATTTAAACAGGGTTGTACCGAGAACCTGCTGGGGGTTTTTCTTAACAGTCTGGTGCCTTAAACAACAGCACGCTCTACATTTTTATTGGTGACTTGTGCCGAGAAATCTTATGCTGGGAACACATCGAAATAATTGCAATGTAGTTTATTATTACATGATTTAAATACCAACCGGCTTCTTGTACCCGCTGACATGTATGTGCATGCCAGTCTAGCCTATGGAATGTTACACTATACCCTGATCTGGCGGAGAAGGTGAAGCGATGCTTATATCAGATAATTCACCGCACCACACACACCTGCAGAACTCTGGAATGAAGAGCTGGCTGTGGGAATGCTTCAGTCATGGGCAAATAGAAATCCGAATCTCACGCTCCCTTTTGGCTCCCAAGTAAGATGCTAGCACCGTTTATTTATGAATTTACCCTGTGAGCTATAATTCAAATCCTTGGCCAATCAAATGGAAAAATGAATCACTGGGAGTAGTGTTTTGCTTAGAACCCATTAAAGCAATTTGAGTGAAAGTTTTCCAGGTATAAAGACCCAGCTCTCTCTGTAGGAGGGCAAATGGAGATGTAGGAATATCCTCCTGAATGCTCTTGGTGAGAGAGCGAGAATGCATACAATACAGGCTTTCAGAGAAGGCAGCAGCAGCTATAAATCCATTTATGAACAATTCAAGAAATAGAGCTTTGCAGCATAATGCTAGTTTTCAATAATGTCATTGAAAGAAATCAGAGGTTTAACGATAATGCATGGAGATTCGGGGCATTATAAATTTCAGTAAGCAGGTATTAATTTTCAGCAGATCCAGCAGATTCCCTTATTATTTTGTTTATTCAGGTGGTTGAATTTCGGTTATTCAAATAGAAAATGGGGCAGATTCCGGAGGTGAGTCCTTTGCTGATGCTTTCTGCCTTAAGCCCTTCTGTGGCTTTTCCAGAGCTGCGTGCCCTTCACAATGCTGGGGGCACAGGGCGGTTCCAATGTCACTGGGCCCTTTCTTTTCTATCTCAGGAGGCAAGGCTGCGGGCGAGCACCAAACTTGTTATTCACCCTGAAGCCTCACCCTTCACAACCCCAATCTCTTTTCCAACCATTCACTTGCTGAGTGCCTGGGAGAAGAGTAAGGGATATTAACTTACTCGATTACAGTGTCAGCCTACGTTGCACAAAGAGATGTCCATTAAATATTTGTTGGTGATTTTCACTTTTCTCCTGCTGGAAAAGCTTCTGGAGAAAATCTTCGCTGCCTGTAGGACATCCTCTTTCAAGTAATCAATCAAGTAGGCAAGGTAGTGACTTCCTGTTCTGGAGTCCTTTGGGAAAAAATTGAAAAGCTTCCTTTGATAATGCATTACAGCATCACACTGCCCAATGCACCAAACGTGGTTGTGTAATAGTCTTAGTTTCTGTCTGTGTCTTAAGTTCTTGTTGGTCTCTTATTTATTTTTGGCAGGTCACTCTAGGCCACAGGAAGTTAGTTAGCTGCACGTTGGTCCTCAGCAACCATACCAGTCAAGAATTTCCAGAACCTATTTGCCTGGTTATCACTACCCCAATAATACCGAGCTTGGATGTCACTGAGACCTGCCTTCCTGACCATTCAGCCTCTCTCTTTTCTTCTGCTAGGAAGGGAAGATGGGGAGCAGCGATCGTCCCCATGGATGGTCTTCGTTCCTTTTGCCTGGAGGGCATACAACACACACTTCCCAGAGATTTGGATGAGGCAGGTGTGTGAGCAAAGAGCAGTGTCCAGGGCATGGAGGGTTTCATAGCTGGCCACCGCCCAGTCCCTAAGGTGTCACTCCTTTTTTTTGCTGCTCACTTCTTATTGGCCCGAAGTGGTCCACAGACACAGTGGCAATGAGCTGTGTTACCCTGATGCCCTGGGATTTACCTGTGGACCATGCACTTCTCCCTTGTGATGTTTTCTGGATCAGGTCCAGCCGTCGTTTCACATGGAAAACTTGTTACCTATATTTGGTGTCATCACCAGCTCTTCTAGCATCGGGGTTCTATTACTGCATATTCATTAATAATAGGGAAAAAAAAAAAACCAACCCAGGCCTATGTGTCATTGCTATTTGAATTTCACAGTCAGGGTAGACATTTAAAGATTTAGTTGGCTTTAAAATGTAAATTTAGAAGTTCCCAGTAAGTTTAGCAAATCTCTCTATGAATCTCTAATCCAATAATTCAACCTCTGTTCCTCTCTGCATGTAAAATTAATCCTTCCCGATAGGTACTAATGCTTGAATGGGAGAAAGTGGAAAATTCTTGGCAGATGGCTATCTGTGCTCTTCATTAGCAATTTTTTTTTCTTTTTTCACTTGAAAAAGTCAAGCGTGTTAGTAGGAGGATATGCTTTGGGCTCTGCCAGGTTTTATGTGGCTGTGTTTCTGTTACTGGGTTTCAGGAACTTCCCGTGCACAGCTATTATGGTTGATATGGCGGAAGAACGGAATACATTATTCTCACCTCTTTACCGAAAAAGCCAAAAAAAAAAAAAAAAGTGGCTTCCTTCCCTTTTTTTTCTAGGCAGCTGTCAGATTTGAATGCCTGCCCCAGTTTGCTCTGTCAAACATTGAGTTAGGAGGCTGAGTGATGTGAGCTGGCAGCAGCCCTTTGGAGTGATTGCCAAACACACCCCAAAAATCTCTTCCTACCGACATCTAAGGAAACAGGAGAACAGAGATTTGTATCTGGCTTTCGGTACAGGCATCCTCGGAGATATTGGGGATTCAGTTCCAGACCACCACAATAAAGCGAGTCGTAATCTTGCTGGTGGAGCGCCTTGCCTTCAGTTTGTAAAAAAAAAAAAAAATGCAACATCGTTGAAACGATTTCTTGCTCGTTTTGACTACAGGTCTTCCATTAAGAAAAGAAGAAAGCAGTTTTGAATTAAAAATGTCATTTCTATAGGTTTAGTCTCTTCCCTAGGATGACTTGCTACTATACAGTTTTATTGGGTGCTCTCAGATATTTTACATGGTAAAAATATCTCCACTGTCCAGATGTGGAAACACTCCACGAACAAACGCCTCGTCCGGATCACCTACGGGTGTGGCTGGAATCCAAAATCAAATTGGTTCCCAGGTGGCTAATTATCGCTTTCTGTATCATGGCTGGAAAAAAAATGCAGCTGCTTTTGCCAAGAGTCTATGGCAGGGCAGAAAATGCTGCCCAGGCAGCTTCACAAAGCATCAACGAGCTTTTCTGGGGTTTTCAGTTTCAAGGTTGGTGGCTATG
The DNA here is from genome assembly GCA_004027375.1 of Macroglossus sobrinus. Classification (NCBI taxonomy): domain Eukaryota; kingdom Metazoa; phylum Chordata; class Mammalia; order Chiroptera; family Pteropodidae; genus Macroglossus; species Macroglossus sobrinus. The sequence goes on from PVKZ01005394.1 coordinate 8,588, forward strand.
AATCTATGGTGCTGGAGTTAGATATGAACCTGGCAGTTCAAACTTAACATTTAAGAAATGCATCCTGTCGCTGGGACTGATTGCTGTTGTTGTTTGGAGCCTGACACCACGGAGGTCAAAATAAAGACCATCTGCCTAGATATTTTTCTACCCATTTTTCATCCTCTGCACTGTCTTTGAATGAGGGAGGGCTTCATCACTCCCGGAGAGAGAGTTCACTTCTGCTTCCGCCTGCACATTCTTGGCAACTTCATCTGTAGAAGACACTTTATCTCCAGGAAATCTAATTTCAAGGAAATGATTGCATTTCTGAAAGTCTTTTCCATGCGACCTCTACACAGTTTTCCTTGCTTTGAAAATGAAAGCCTGACTGTTAATATTTTAGCTCATCGTGTAGATCCAGTGAAACTAATCTTACACGTGTCCTGTGCGTATCCTGTTGAAGTATGAATTAAATTTATGAATTGCGATCTTTAGTTGTCTTTTTATGTTTTATCCACCCATCTAGTTGCACCTAAACGTGTCCTAGAAATCGTCAGACTGAGCTTCTCTCAAAAATGTTTTGCATTTCTTGTAAAAAAAAAAAAAATTTTTTTTTTCTCCTCTGCTTTTACAGTTAAATTAACACATTAGCAAAGGTGTTGTATTTTATGGTACATTAACAGAATTTTACCATTTCTTAACATTCCTCAACACTGCAAGCAGCATTCGAGGTCTGTCTTTAAAATAGGTGTACACGCTTATGTTTACTTCCTCGAAATAGCTGATGGATAAGCAGTTCGAAATCATTGCTATTTTAAAAGCTGAAATTCGTTGTTTTGAAATGGGCTATATAAAGCTTTGAGCGTTTATGTCATATGCTGTTAGAACCATTCGTGACTCCAAGAAGGTTACACTCAATTACATATTATAAAAATTGGCACTGACACTAATTCACTTTCTGTACCTCTTCTGGGTAGATGGATGATGGACGGCATGAGAAGGATTTACTGGAAGACATGCTCTAATCAACACAGACTGTCAAAGGCAACTGTCGGTCCATGACATGGTATCTGCAGATAAACTGAAATTATGCAGAAAGAAAAATATTTGGAAGAATTTCAATCTGACTATTCAGTGTTTAAAAAGACCCTCTAGCTATGAGAATGTGTTGACTATATTGCATTGATTAATTAGTATCTTTATAGTGGTATGACTTACTCAAATCACTGAATTTTAGGGCAACATTTTAGCCTGAAGGTTGTCAAACATTTTAATATCGTAACCCAGAACTTTGCAAACGAGTTTGTAAAAAGAATATATTTAATCTATGCCGACTAATCATTGAATCAGTGATTTAAAATCCGGCTTGAGTGTGCCCATCCAAGCGGGAATGCCCACACTCATCATTTGTGACCTAACTTTGTGTTTTTTGATTGATCTCGTATTTTTAAAAATGGTTTTAGTCTTATTACTTCCATTCTTAATGCAAATATTCATTTTATTTTCAGGGATTAAGGCAGAGAAAGAGAAGGTCAGAGAGAAACTCATGCACTTGCTCGTTAGCTGGTGTGATGTAGCGTAATCCTAGCACTTTTGATAGACTATTTGGCAGTTTTCAGAAAATCTGAATTTCGGGGAAGCTTTTGGCAACTACTTCTAAGTGATGGCTGGCGGAAGTTTAGAAAGCATTTTGAGGTCCACTCATGAAGTATGGAACACTCATGAAATAAGGGATGGGGTGGGAGAGGATGGAGTGAAAAAGGCTTATGCGTTTGTCTTCCCTTTATCCTGCTTCACTAGTTGAGAACCTTGGCTGTTTTCACTAGGTGTCGGGGTACCATGTATGTCTTGTGCCTTCGCTAGTGCGTTCAAGGCAGGTAGCATCCCTCTTGTCTTGGTCGCCTATGTACAGTCCCTGGTACAGTGTTCATTCCATTGATGAATTATAAGTTATGATGAAGATAATATATCCAAGTCTTACACAGCCAGTTGTATTTAATAGATGTGCGCTCGCCTATCCTTTTTAAACAGATGAAATCAGAAATCCTCAGTATTCTGACCACTCCAGATAGAAATCAGACTCAGCTGGCAGACCCTACCAGTCTGTCTACGCTCATCTACTGTGTCCATTCATTTATTCATTCATTTGTTCAACCAGCAGGTGCTAGCTAGATACCTGCCTATGTGCCAGGTGCCATGTCCAGCTGGAGTGAATGTGACAACTGGTCCGTAGTCTCCCTAGTCTTTTCATCAGAAGTTCGTAACATACAAAAGTATGGATTTCTGCCTTAGCAAATTGTGTAATTTTGTACACATGATCAAGAGGGGATTTTTTTTATTACTAAAAATGATCTCTGTCCCCATCATTGTTTGAGGATGCTTTTTCTTTGTATGAGGAATATTTGTATATCATGCATATTGTAAGCATTACAAAAAGACCCCCCAATCTAAGTTAACAGCTCATAAGTGAATTCACAAATGGAGACTCAAAAATGTCTAGTCTGTTACTCTATCACCGAAAACTGTACTAAGTCATTTTCCTGGCTTGAAGGACAGTTTACAGTTGCTCAAACTGTTAAGTAAATATCTGAATATAAGAAAACTGCATCTTGGACTTTTAAAAAGTGATATATTGTGATTCTTGGTTTCTGAGAGCAGTTGTATAAATTCCGTTCCAATTCATTGAGGTTCTTAAGTAGTTGAACTCTTGAACTTGACAAGTAAACTACTTCCTCAGTTGTGTGCTTTACAGCAGGAGTCCCCAACCCCCAGGCCACCACAGAAGGGTTCTGTGGCCTGTTAGGAACTGGGCCACACAGCAGGAGGTGAGAGGCAGACAAGGAGAGAAGCTTCATCTGTATTTGCAGCCGCTCCCCAGCGCTAGCATCACCCCCTCAGCTCCACGTCAGATCATCAGGCATCAGATTCTCATAGGAGCCCCGGTCCCTGGTGCCAAAAAGGTTGGGGACCACTGGTTTACAAGATGGAGGGTTTTCTCTTCCTTTGGCTTAGAGATGTTTCTAATACTGACTGCGCCAAAGTGAGATGAATTTTGTGTGTAATTAGTATTTTCCATGTTTGATTATTGTTGTTTGAAAATCTTCCAGTTCTTAAAAAAAAGAGCAAGCATTGTTCTTTTTAGACACACTCAAACATTCAGAGATTATTTATGTACTTACTGTAAAAATAAAAAGTCAAAAGCCACCCTGATGTTCCTCTGGGCATGTGGTCCTCAGAGGGTGGTCTGTGGATCCCGGGGTTCTGCAGGGTCTTTCAGGGGATCTTGAAGGTCAAACTTATTTTCACAATGACACTGAGATGCTTTTTGCTGTTTAGTGGTGCTGACATTTGCCGCCAAAAGCCATCATGGACAAAACTGCAGATTCCTAGCCCTGAGCCAGGGTAGTGACAAGGGTACTGGCATTGTAAAATTTTCCACTTAATGTCCTCGATGAAGCAATCAAAATGATTCATTTTATTAAACCTTGACTCTTGACTTATATGTTTTTTTAAATATACGTTCTTTATGACACAACGGGGAACTACATTCAAGCACGTCTGCTGACTGCTGATGGATCGGTAGCTTGAGGAAGAAAGGCCTGTACAAAATCTGGTTATTCACTGAACTAGCTGCCTTTCTCATGGACCACCACTTTGCTTAAAGCAACTGAGAGATCGTGGTGGTTGAGACATGGGCATTTTCCAGACATGTTTTTCAAAATGAATGAAGTCAGCCTGTCACTTTAAGCAAAGTAACTGGTAGTATTTGCCCTGAGCCCAGGGAGTGTGAGAACCGAGGCCCTCAGGAAATTGGGGAATTCCGCGTTAGGGACTCGGTGGTTCATTAAGCTCCTGCTGGGGTCCTCGGCCGGGCCACGCTGGGTCTGCTCTCTGCTGTCCTGACTTGGTGAATTTGCCAAGAGCTCCTTATTTTAGCTATAAAATGGGTGTGCTTTATGTTTTGGTTAATAATTTCATCAAAAGATACCACCCTCAGCCTTCCCCTGCTGCACATGTCCATAACCAGAGATGTCTTCACATTTCTTAAGTGACTTGACCAGCTTGATGGCATTTCCAGTCTTTTAGAGTCTCTGCTGCCAGTTCTGCTGGCTTCCTGTTTACGGGTACCAATATGAATCAAGAAGGTGTCACTGTTCATTGACATCAGGCATCGTCCAGGCCAGGTGTTGGCCTAAAGGAAATAGAAAGTGTAAGAGACGGTTTCAGTCCATTGTGACATAATATGAAGCCACTGAAAATTGTGTTTTTACTGACTAGTGAGATAATATTTTTTTCAACGGCAGGGTACACATGTCTGTAAATAAACCAGAAAGGAACTATATTTGTGTGTACCCAGGAAAAAAAAGACTGGAAGGATACATACCAGCATTCTAATATTTATTTCTGGGTGCTGGCATAATATTTCTCTTTACATCTGTATTCATTTTCCGAAGTTTCTAGAATGAGCTGCGGTTACTTTTATAATCAATAAGTGAAGTTTTTTTTTTTTTTAAAGATTAACTCATCTGTATTTCATAATGAAGTGCCTATAAACTTTGCTGAGCTGAAGTTCAGCAGTGTGATATATTTAACCATGATTGAGATAAAAGAGTCATTTACATTTTGCTGGGACTTTCATTTAGAAAATAGCAAGGTAGGAAAGAACCTCTGTGGACTTTCTTCCCCAAAGAACAGTGTGTCAGATTAGCACAAGGTTGATGCTGGGCTGGGCTGCACTTGAAGAGAATGCCCTTTGTAATTTTCACGGTGATCCATAAGAGGTTTGCTGTAAAGTGGCAGTTTACCTACTGCTCAGTGGTAAATTATTAACTTTTGGCCCAGAGGTAAGCCCTGAATATCCTAAGCTATTCATTCAGGAATACCTTTGTCAGAGGCCAGAGGTTTTAAAACCAAACTGCCAGTTTTCTAAGACCGTTCTTAAAGTATTCTTCTTTGTTTCCACGAAGATCAAAGATTAAATTGATGTTAAACAGAAGGTTTATCTTCAAAGGAAAAAAAAAATTATACGTTCTCTGGCCCTGCTTCTAAATGCCCAGGCTCAGGTGATTTCCGCCTAGGTTGGGTGGCAGGGACTTAGCCTGATTGCTGTAAATGACAGACGAGATTGCAAGCGTTCCTATGTCCTAGGTGGCTCCTTGGGAATTCTAGATACATACCTGGCACACAGGGAACAGTCTTAAAATGTTGGTTAAATGAACGAGTGGATGATGGATGACATCTCTCCCTAGTCATGAGCTTTTCTTGGTATTTATCTATAAATATTTCCAAAGTGTCCCATCTGGAAGAGCCTGCAGCTCTGTGACTTGCTCTCACTGAGGCTGGACGCTGCAGGTGACCACCACTTAGGCAGCGTGGTCCTGGACCCCTGCTGGATGGGCAACCACGTGGGTCCTGACAGGCCGAGAGTGGACACCAAGGAGAGGGGAGCGACATGGGCCGTGCAGGAAGTGGAGCAGCATTTGCCCCTGATGGACCAGAACAAGGGAAAGAGAGGGAGACAGGACGTTCGCACTGGCAGAGGCAGCTGGGGGCGTGGGGACAGCAGTGGCGTGGCTGGCAGCCGCAGGCTGATGTGCAGAGCAGGCTATGTCCGTCCTTCACCCCTGTGCAGGGTGGGCTGTGTGCGTGCCTTTGAGCCTTTCAAAGGACAGCTCATAATTACAACAATGGCTCATAAATGCTTATCACGTGTCAGGCATTTTATATAGACGCATTCAGCCCACTCGATGATCTTCAGTGGACACTATTGTCATCCCCATGTTACAGATGAGGAAGTAGATTACCAAAAAAATAAGCCATATTCCTGGAAATAGATATTGATCCCCAGCAGGCTGACTCTCAAGCCTGTAAGGTACACTGCTGTGGCCCGCCTTATTGGGTGCCAGACACCCCACTGTGGTTTGTTCGTGTGGGAGCACCTCTGTTCACGTGTCACAGTACCTAAAGAGGCTCTGAAGTCTGGCCTCTTTTACAAAGACAATTAAAAGATTATTTGAGAATCATTCTGTAGTGGAGTTTACTGTATCTAAGTATAATTATAGATGGTTACTCCCAGTGCCACAAAATAGTCTGGCTAGAGGGCTAACTTCTGGTCCCTACTTAGAAAAGAAGTGATTACAGCACTAGCCATGCGCAGAGGGCTTTGTCCCTGCCTGGACTATCTCCTTTGCTTATTCCTGCCCCGTCTTGTCCAGTAATGATAGCCTCTATGGCCCATTACTTCCCAGGCTGCAAGGACTGCTTCACGCCATCCGCATTTGCAGAGACTTTGCTGTCTCTCTCTCATTGCTCTGAGCTCAGGTTTGAAATCCAGCAAGCACTCAACAGTCTTGCAGAGGGCTCCAGCTGGCTACTTTTTTAACTGCATACTGCTCAAGGTGAGGAGGGAGTCTCCAGTGTCATCGCGAAGCAGCAGCTTAGCTACCTGTTACTCATTATCCAGGCACGTCTTGGACTTTTGCTTGGCTGCCGTAGACGGTGAAAAACGTGACTTGTCCTGATAAGAATATATATATGCCTCTACTGAATTCCCATTTAAACATTGCTGTCTTTGTTGGGGGCGGGGGTGGGAGGGTAAGACTTAGATGAAAACCCGGTTTCTTCTTTATGTCTCAGTCTTCAGGATGCATGCAGATGGGATTAAAAAAACACTATTTTTTTATGGTGACATTGGTTATTGGAATCCAATAAGTTTCAGCTATATATATTTACATATATATATATATATATATATATATATATATATATATATATTTACACTTTGTTCACTTCCCATAGTTAGATTTATTTCGGTCACCACATATTTACCCGTCTACTCTACCCTCCCTGCTGATAACCACTAGTCTATTGTCTATGACCATGAGTCTCTGTTAAAAAACAAAGAAACAAAACTGCTTCTTTTATGTCCACTCTAATTCCCATGCTAGCCACCTGCACAGCAGCCGCAGACGCAGCCCACATACCTTCTCTTCCCCAAATCAGTCACGTTGGAGAGCGGCCCGCTCTGTGGATGGTGCAGGCAGCACTCACACTTCTGGGGATGTCAGTGAACTTGAGCTCTCCCGGCTCCTGCTGAAGCCATGTCCTCCTATTGGAAGGAAGGGCAGGAGGAGAGGGAGGGCGGACATGACTACTGGCAGGGGGCGGGGGGCGGGCTTGGCTTGCAGATTTCTGTGGGCCAAGTCGTTCTAAAAACCCCGAGAGAAAACTGCCTTCTTGCAAGTGGGCCAGGTTGGATGACATCTTGGAGACGGAAGCGGAAATCGTGGGAGATGATGGGGATAGTCTTCAAAGCGTACATCTATGTACTCCATCCTTCATTTGTTGCCACCTTGTGCCCAGCACTCACTGAGCTACGGAGACACATAGTAAACCCAACAGTCCTCAGCATTTACTGACTAAGAAACCAGTTCTTTGGGGGAATCTTACTTAGTTCCTGGAGGCCAAAGCATCAGCTTTGTCTACATTCTGGAAAAGGTATAAACTAGTTATCGTTAGAGGGAAGAGGGGACATTTGGAGGACTTCTGACAGGCTATTGGGACAAAGCCGTTCAATTTGAGGCCAGTTTGGGGTCAAGAAGATAGTCAAATAGCGCTGAACTTGTGCCCTGCGTTCCTCGCTCCTCTGGGGTTTCCAAGTCCTCTTTACAGAGAGAAATTAACCCTGAAAAAAAGGGAAGAATCGGAATTTCTACTAGCTTATTGACAGCGCATTAATTTTAGAATGAAATGGAAATAGCCCTAGGTTCTCAACGAGGAGACGAATGTCTGTGGGTCACGGGCAAAAAGATGATGAGTTTTGCCACAGGAGCCAAAAGAGCTCTTTCTCTAACTTTTCCGCTCCTTAGTCCGCGTGCAAAACCACTTTCTTCAGCTTTGACTCTGAAGAGAAGTGAAAACGAAAGGCTTTGGTTGAGTAATTTAGAGGGGTGGGAGGGAAAAAATGAAAAGAAGCCTTGGCATTTGGGGGCATTTGTCAGAGAGGTTCACAGGCTCTTCTAACGGAAAAGAGCGTGGCGTTGGCCGACTTCAGGTTTCGCCCATCTGGAAGGAAGGGGCCGTCCCTGCTGCCTTGGACCACATACCTCTAATGTCAGTTTGTATAAATGTAAACGTGTTACAATTTAGCCAGCGTTTTTGTTTGTTTGTTTTCTGTTTTGTTTTGTTTGTTTTTTTGTTTGTTTTGTTTTTTGTTGGTTTTTAAAACCTGTGGAGTTTCAGCCTTATAGGGGCATATATTTCCAAAATTTTTTTTCCCCCTCTCACTTTTCACTCTACTTCCTTTCACGCTGTGAATCTCTCGTTCGAGGACTTCCGACGTTGGATTCTGTGCGTTTCAAGAGTTCAGAACAGCTCGGTTTATCATTACTTGTCGGGTCTCGAGTTAGAAGGTGAACGGCACGAGGCAGGGATTCTCTCTGTTTTATTCATACAGCAGTGTCCCCATCACCAAGAGCCTGGAGTAAACCCACAGTACATATTGGATGTCATTGGACAGATGCACATCGGATGTGGAAGAAAGTTAGAGAAACATGTAAAAAGGCATGTTTGTTTCCGATTCTTAAAAAATGACTTGAAGGCAGTGATGATTTTCATCAACGTCAGGACTCTGTGCAATCGATCATCCTAACGTAAAGAGGCTCACGCCAAAGTCAGCAGGACACGCTTCTCTTCTCTGATCTTAACTTTGTAGCATCACAGAAGACCAGATGTAAGAGAGTCCGTGTTAAGTCGTTTGTCTTACGCTATGGTACTCTGTTCTAAAAATGATGGTTGGGTCATGGATAGCGATCTCAAAATTTATCAAGCAAGCACAGGTAATATAAGGTAATATATAGAGTGCTCTCACCTCCTTTATCTACATGTGATTGCAGGGAAAGAGGTATTGTTAGAACACTGGACTCTTAGCAAAAACATTGATGAATTACAGTGAAATTTCATTTTCTCGTGATACCGAGGTAATAGTATCAGAGAGCAGAGCGGATTTTGTCCTTGGAGTTGTCAAGATAATACTTTTTTTTTTTTTGCTCAGATTCCTACCTGAGGCATCCTTTGTATGCACCATAGTCAATAGCTGTGTTTAACATTTTATGATTGTAAATTTCAAAAAAAAAAAATTTTTTTTTTGATCATTTGAAATTTACAGGTTTGAAACTGATAAACCCGAGAGAGGTGACTAAATTTTATCTTTATAAACTAGGGGCTTTCCAATCAAATCCATATGGAATGATAAGACTAAGAAAGGCTTAGATTTGTTCCAGTGATCTTTAGAAGCACCATTTACATGCAGTAATTGTTAACCTGACTCAGAAGACGGTCCCCTAGGGATGCTGCCTGCCAGTTCTGGTCATTGCTTGTACTGTGTAGGCTGTTCCGAGGCTTTTAATGCATCCTGGTGTTCTTCCCAGGTAATCTGCAAAAAAATGATGACGGTTTACTTGAATGGTCTGCCCCCCGGTCGAGAAACACAATCATATTATGCAGTAAAAAATATTTAAAGCCCACTTCCAGTTCTCGAATGTTACACAGATAGCTGTAATTAGCCCGGGAGCGCCTCTCTGGAGCTGAGTGTGTTTAAGAATGCAATCTTTTAAGTGCTGGCGATGTCAGTTTTTCCGAGAGCCGCACGCTGTTCCACTGCACTGTGCGTCCTCCTCTAGCTGCCGTGCACTTTAGCTAATAGAATCAAGTGCTCATGTTCAAGTTTTTTTTTTTTTTTTTTTTTTTTAGGAGCATAAAAACCCTGTTTATTAAAACAAGTCTCTCTGGCACTTTGTGGCGTTATGACAGTGCTGCCTTTGCCGAGTTAAGGGGAGCTGTGAGCTCCTACGGGATGCTCGAGAGGAGGGCTGGGCCTTCTGGTGTGTCTTCGGGAGAAGTGTCGCCTTCCTACTGGGGTCATCCCGCCCGCTGTCCAGTTTTGCTGCTGTACTCGCCTCTGTGTGTGGTTTTTGTTTTGTCTGCCCCTCACCACCACCCGCCCCTCCCCGCGCCCGGGCCAGGGTTTCCCATGGTCTGCTGCTTCTCGTGTGAAAGAAATTGATCAACTCCATGATCAGCCTGTTGTCTGAGAACTTTTGTTTTTATTGGCAAAAGTGGTACAGTGGCAGTGTCACTGAAAAATCACAGTTGAAGGTAGGTTCATGATAGCTTTTAGAGTGAGAAAAATAACGGTGTTTTTGTGGCTCATTTACCTGATCCTGAGACTAAACAGTTTTGTGTGGACAGGGATCGCATGGAGCTCAGAAAAAGGATGTTGTGTCATTTTCAAACCCAGTGATTCAAAGTATAGCGTATTGTTTGGGTTACACATAACTTATGCATTAGAAAGCCCTAAGGGAGCTGCCAGAGGTTGACCCTGGCGTGGGTAACATTAACTGTGCTAAGATGGTTCTTACAGGTGGTGTGATTCAGGTTATTTCAACTGTCACCTACAGGTTATTTCATCTCTACGGTGACTCTGGCTCTGTGGGTGGGCATAAGGCATATCAGTGCGGTCAAGTCACTATGTGGCAGCAAGTGGCTGAGCTGTGTAGGAGTCAAACCCAGCTCTCTCACTGCTGCGTTTGACGGCTTTTCCTGTGTGTACCAGCGCTGGGAAATGTGAACGATGTAGTTAACTGGAGAAGAGGGAGGGCATTTCAGGTTGGGAAAGCATCAGGAGTGAAGGTGTAGAAGAGCTGGGGTGTGCAGGGCATAGCGGGCGGGCGAGTCCTGCTGGAGCAGAGGGTTGCTGTAGGGTTGGGGAAGGACAGGTTGGTAGGTCAGACCCCAGAGCAGACCGAGGAGCTGGTCTTCATTGGCTCACCCATGTGACTCAGTGGTCAAGCCTGATTGGTCTAAGACAGTCATGAGAATCCTGTTAAGGAGTGGGCATGTGATCCTGTCACAGAGGTGGCTTTGGTAAAGATTTCTTTACCCTTTAAAAGGAGCACGAGGAAGAAGCCATTTCTGTTTCTCCGAATGTTGCCATGTATGCATGCATCCCTTGGAGTCATGGCAGCCATCTTGTGACCATGAGGACAGCTAGCTTTGTCAGGTGGCAAAGCAAAAGGTGAAACAAACCAAGAACCTAAATACATGGTCGAGTGGCTGAATTAATCAACCCTGGGCTTTTCCTACATCGAGCCTTCCTCGTTTTGTGATGAGTTTTGGTTTAATATGTGAAATGGGTTTCTAGAAACAGAACTCCAATTTATATCTTTATGGCTCTAGGAAATGAGAAGTTTCTGCTTTGCTGGGGGGTAGGTCGTATCTGGTTGTTTTCCGCTCTCTTTAAGATCTGTTTCTATATTGAATGTCAGCTGTCATGGAAAAATAAAAATAAAATCTTTTTCAGGAAAGGAAGAAAAAAGATCTTATTCTAAAGTTAAACTTTTTCACTTAGCAGATGTGGGGTTTGTAGATGTAATTATATTAAGTTTGTGGCAGCATCCGTTCGGTCTGTATGATGGAGTGCTGCTTTTCTCTGCATCCTTAAAGGACCCCTGAGCTATACCCTATTTTGTATAAAGATACATGCATTTCAATATTTTGAGTTGTTCCCTTCTCTTTCTTTGCACAGCTCCCCCCGTGAACTCTGCCCTGCCAGGACCTAGCCAGCCATACTCCTCCTTTTGCTGGCATGGTTCTTATTGAGGATTTTGGTGAATTTTTTACAGAGAGAAAATCTCCTGTCTTTTTCTATGGTATGTCCCCTGAGCCTCCAGGCTTTGGGGACAGCACCAAATACAGGGGCAGAGGGCGTAGTGCCCACTCGGCAGCGTCAGCCTCCCCGCCAGACTGCAGAGAGACGCCCTGCCATGCCCCAGGTGCCGGCAGATTCGGCTGCAGAAGAGCCAGCCTCTTGCAGGTGAGGTCAGAAGCTGTTTCTGGGCTCTCTGTCAGGGCGAAGCCTGAATCTGGAGCAGCAGGTGTCTGTCTGCAGGTGCGCGGGGGGCCAGCCCTGTGGTGCACTGAACCCCGAGAAGCGTTCCAGATCGGAACCGATTCCAGAGCCACCCCCAGTAGAGCTCGATTTGCATTCACGGTAGAGAGAAAGTTGCAGGACATGAGGTAAACCACACCTCTCCACCAGTGCTGTCTCGCTGTCGCCCACACAGCTGAGAAGTGAGGGACAGGGTTTAGGGAGCACAGGGACCTGGCCAGGTGACTGGGCACGACCGCGAAGCCGGCCGTTTTGGGTCCAGGTTTCCAGCAGCAGAGTCCGATCACTGTCAATCGCTCCCGCCCTTTTGTGTGAGTCCTTTACCTTCCATGCAGAGCGGACAAGTGCACCTTGCCGACCGGCACAGGACTCGCCCAGGAAAATCACAGGACCCAAGGAAAAGTGGCTCGTTAATTCGCTCCACAGGGCGACACTCTGCTTTGTGCAGCAGGCCGTGGGCCGCAGGTTTGTCCTGGAACCACAGCCGGGCCTCATGGTTCACACTGGCAAATGCACTCCTGTTTGTGCGCCGCTAATAACTAGCTTTCAGAACGCTGGGTTTCTTCTCATAATTGTCCACTAATTTATTCCCTTTCTGATGGGAGGGAAAAAAAAATAACAATGTATTTGAAGTCACCACTGCTCCTCAGGGTGACTGGGTTTATTGTTTTCCATACTTTTAGATATTTCAAACATGGACCTTTTGTGTTCTGTATGCAATGTAATATTCATATGTATTAGGGCCATTTAATAGCCCATGCAAATGAGCTCCGTGCAGCTGTGCTGGACAATAGTCATGGAAATGAATTTATTTTGTTTTGTTTTTTTTTTTTTTCTCTTTGATACTTCAGATCTTTTTATATTTTTCTTGATGGAACAGACTAGGTGCTTCGGGAAAGGTGACCTTGTGTTTCTCTTTGCCTACAGGGGAACAAATGGCTTGAGTTTCATTGCTTCCTGTGGCTCCTGGCCCATGCTGGTCTCAGTAGAAATTGATAATACCAGGAATATTTTGCAAAAGTTTTGCCTCAGCGGTTTGGAGGCCTGCAGAGAAAGCTTTGCTCTGAATAGTTGTGGGCTTCGCCTCTTTGGGTGCCTTTCCGTCTTCATTAATGTCCCCTCCCAAGTGCATTCAACTTCATTTCCCTCTGAAACAGACTTGACGAGCTGGAGTTGATTCCTGGGCTAGAAAGGTATGCAGTTCCATTTGTAGAGGCTTCGTATATTATCTCTCCTGCCTTCTAGCTTCTAGCTGCTTCTCTCTACGCCACATCATTTGCAGCTTTTAGTCTTCAGTGAGAGCCAATCATTAAGTATTAGAAATATCTAAACCAAGGCCCAGTTGGCACTGAGTAAACCTAAGTCTTTCCCTCTCATCCTTTTCCCCTTTGTATAGAGATTCGACATTTCTAAAGCACTTTCAAACCCACTCCTCATTTCATCTGTAGACGGAAATGTACCCTGAAAGGCAGGCAGAAACGTTTGTATGATTCATGTTCAAGAAAGGGACCTCCACTCAATATTCGAAGCAATAAAGTGAATGTGTTATCACGTAAGCAAAGGGAACAGAGTGCCTTGTTGACAGTGTCTCTAAGCAAAGCTGGGAGCCAAGCTGATAGGTGGAGGGTGTCGGGAAGTGTGAAATGCAGGGGCAGGGCTGGGCGGGCATGGGGAGCTGGGGGTGAGTGGACGGTAGCGGTCAAGGTCACATGGGTGAGCTGTTGTTGATTAGCAGTAGCAAAGACTGGTGCTGAACTGACACTGATCACTTAAACTGGTGGTTTCTTGTTACCATGACTACAGATCAGGTCCCTCCCCTCCCCCAGGTATGACCCTTCCCCCACTTTTGGTGCTTTCTCAGATAAAGCTGCAGGAGAGACCCTCTTGGGAAGAGCTTTCCTGTAATTATTCATTCTCCTTCCCGAGGATATTTTCTTCGTAGGGGTCTGATTTTCACCGCACTCAATGTTTGAGAAAACTAAGGCTTACGGAGATCATGTGGCTTTTCCAGGTTCTCACAGTTGGTCACCAGGAACATGTAGTTCTTGTAAATTCTCTAGATCTTTAAGCATCTTGATGCCAGGGTCTGTGCCTCATTCATTGGATCCCTTTAGTGCTTCTCACATAGGTTTGCCATTGATGTTTGTTGATCCAGTAAAGTGAGGCTGCCAGATTTTATTTCTAGAAGTCCAGGACCAGTCACTATTGGTGAAACCCTTAAACCCCAACTGTTACTACCAGCATATTATCCACCTTTCAGTAGGTGAGAGGTCAGCTGGACGAGCCAGGCAGGTAGTAAGATGTAGGATACTGCAGGTGGGTTGCCCAGAGCAAGGCTCTTCTGTGTGCGATTAGCCAGGGAAAGGAAGAAGCCCATCAAAACAGGCAGGGGGTCCCCCGGAGTGGAGAACTCCTAATTTGAAGATATCATTACTGCCTTATTTTAACTTAATTATTACTTTTTTTTTTTTTTTTTTTTTTTTTTTTTTTTTTTTTAAGCAAAGAGAACTCTAGAGATTAAGTGTTCCAATAACCGGGATGCTTTCCGGAGGCGGTGTGTCAATCGGTGTTTGTGTTCCCAATAGTACGGGCCCTGGAGAAAACCCAGAGCTTCCCCTTGGCCCTCGCCCTGGGCCCTTGAGGAATCTTGTAATGAAATTACCTCTGGGAAGTTGCCTTATAAACACAGTCAAGAGCAGCCTCTTTCCCTGCGGAGTTATTGCGAGCCTCTCCCTCTTCCAGCCTCTCTCCTCTGAAACACGGACAGAGCTCGCTTGTTCTAAGCACAGAGGACGAGCCAAAGGGGCCCGGATGGGACTCACCTTTCTCAAGCCCAGAGCGGGACTCGTCCAGGACACCCAGGGAGTGTGTTTGAGACTCAGAACCTCCTGCTGTGAGGACCAGGCGCTGGCTGTCGCTGCAGAACTTTCCCGAAGGCCTGGCACCCCCTTCATTAAAGGGGGTCTGTTCTAGTCCAGCTCCCTCGACTTGTGTGTGGAGCAAATGGGGCTCACTGAGCTGACTTTCCTGGCACAGCAGCGGTGGAGCTGGGTGGAGCCGGGCTTCCGGGCTCGCTGGGCGCTTGCTCTCTCTCAACCAGACTCTCCGAGGGGTTCCTGCAGCCATCCTGGGCGTGTCAGGAGCCAGCAGAGCAGAAGGGCAAGAGGATCCTATTTCTGCTTGAGCCTTGGGGTTTGCAGCAGCATGAATGGGAGCAAAACAGTGGTCTAGCTTCTTAATTCCTACGGTGGCTTCGTTGGACCCCAGTGGGCAGTGGCTGTGTTGTCTGGACTCCCCTCCCGTAATGCGGATGTCAGTTTAGCCGCAGTAAGGGGTGGGCTGGGAGTGCGGATGGAAGCCGGTCGCTCTGCACTAGACTCCGCAATGCAGCCTATCAGGTGCAGTTGGTGTGGGCCTTGTTAAGGCATCATTAGCCTCGCAGTGCCGAGGGGGACTGGACATAAGGAAATTGATGGCTTTATTTTTTTTTATTATTATCTTTTCAATTACATTTTTTGGGGTGACATCGGTTAATAAGGAAATCAAGGGCTTTAAACAATGATTCGTGGAAGGCAGAGAAGTGCTTTGATCTGATCTGCTGAAGCGTTCCGGCCGCTGCTGGGGGAGCTGTTTGGGGCTCGCTCTCATTTCCGTAGTTCGCTCTGGCCTTCTCACGACTCCCGCTCCGCTTCGGGGATCGGAAAGTACAGAACCAGATTCGTGGCTGCTGCTGCGTTCATAGGGAGTGGCTGACTCTGCGGCTTACTAGCTGTGTGGCCCTGGACAGGTTGCTCAGCTTATCTGTGTGCCTTGGTTAAAATGATGGCGCCCGACAGTCCTAATGATTCCTCAGTTTTGGGAATACCATCTACCTCGTGGGGTGATGGCGAAGATTAAACTACAGGAATGATGTCAAGTGCATGGAGCCTTCCTAGAACACAGCAGCTGAGGTTAGCAAAACCACCACCAGGAAGTCCAAGCTTTAAACATTGTCTCCCAAAGCTGACTTTTTTTTTGGCTTGACCCATATTTTTCCTAATGCCGATTTTCAAATGTGTTTGTATGTGGCTGTTTGGATTCTCATGGGTAACTTTTGATCGTGTGTGAATGAAATTAAAAAATAAATGCCAGGCTTTCACTGTGGAGTCCAGTGCGTTTGCATTCAGAATGAGAGGGAAGATTTTTCTAAGCACAAGGCCGAAGATGGATGGGCTAGCGTGGCATCCGGGGTTTTCGGCCTGAGCGTCGGCATTGTGTTCTGACCTTTCACCTGAGGGCTGGCTGTGTTTGTACCTTCTCAGTCCTGTCCCTTGTTTATTCAGAACCACTGAAGGTCCCAGCCTGTCTCACCGGATAAACTTCCAAGCATAGATGGAGACTTTTTCTTTCTTACTCTGACTTTTTAAAATGTAGTTTATGTTGCCAAATAAAAAAAGCCCAATATGTTGGGATAAGAGAAGGCTTGGTACCCTGTACAGCTGGCCGTTTGTCATGTTGGCGTGAGGGTGCACGCGTGTGCTGCAGTTCTCATGAACGGCTGTCGAGGGGCTCACAGGCAGAGGACCACAGATGCCACCACAAGGACACCTGTGTTCTGTTGACAACACTGTACTGCTGGCACTGGACTAGGCTCTTCGGGGAGGTGGAGAAATACGAAAGAAGAACAGTCTGCAGCCTTGATGGGGGTCTGGTGGAATATGGTCAGTTGGGGGTATATCAGACGGTAGGAAAAAGAAATGTGAAGAGATGCATTTAAAACTGCACAC
Organism: Macroglossus sobrinus; assembly: GCA_004027375.1. Taxonomy (NCBI): domain Eukaryota; kingdom Metazoa; phylum Chordata; class Mammalia; order Chiroptera; family Pteropodidae; genus Macroglossus; species Macroglossus sobrinus. The sequence continues at coordinate 25,283 of PVKZ01005394.1, forward strand.
ATTAAGCACAAAGCCCGTGGAATGGTCCCAGTGAGCCAGGATGGGAGACTTTTTAGGAGCTGATGATGCTGGCTGTGGCAAGTCAGTGCAGGCATGGAGGTGAGAAAGAAGAAGTCTGTTTGACACGAGCACCCCAAGAAGCCCATCCTCTGATGAAGCTAGGAGTGAGCTTAGAGTTGGAAAGGCTGAGTTACAAGGTAAGGAATAGAGATGAGCCATCGTAGCTCCCTGAGTAGACCTGTAATGCGAATAGAAGCATCGTGTGCAACCTTTGCATCAGGAGGGAAGGAACGAGGAGCTCCTGTAGCAGTCGGGGCAGGAGGAAGGTGAAGACGGCTGCCCTGGGATGCTGGCCGTGCACAGGTGGGCTCGCATTTATAGGCGTTATGGGGGAAAGGTGATCAGGATTCGTTCACAAATTAAATAGTAAAGCAAAACAGAGAAGGAGGGAGGAAAAGTAATTCTAAGTCTCCGAGGTTTGGGGGCCGGCAGGATGTTTGGCGTCGATGTCGAGTGAAGATCACATGAAAGCTGGAAAATGACTAACTTAGGGGGAAATAACCAGCTCCTTCGGAAAGAGGAGAGGGGTGTGTAGGAGGAAGCCCAGAAGTATGGACTCTGGACTCCAAGCGCATGGGTTCAAACCTCAGTTCCACCAGTTATAGCTGTGCATCTTGGGCCAGATTTACCTCTGTGTGTGTTAGTTTTCTCGTTTATAAAACGAGGTTGTTAACAGTACCTACCTCTTAAGGTAGTCGTGAGGATTAAATGAGGTCACACACGTCAAAGGTTTCAAACGGTGCTTGGCGTGTAGTAGGTGCTCAATAAATGTTAGCACTGTATCAGTATTCATCCTATTGACATTCAGACAGGGATGGGATAAGATGTAAGGGGCAAGGATGAGACGTCTCGATTTGGGAGACGCAAGATGATAAAACCGAAAATAAAGCATCTTCCCAGGGGAGTGAACTACACAAAGGATGATACATGGGGGATCAGTGCAAATGCAGATCAATATGGAGCCCTCGGGGAACACCCCTGTGGGTTAGTGGGAGGACAATAAAGAACCCAGGAAAGACACAGACAATGAATAACCGGAGAATTAGGAGGCAAATCAAGAGACTGTGTTGCCATGGAAACCAAGCAAGGAGCATGGTGGTGTTTTCATTTTTTTTTTTTTTTTGAAAAAATCCAAGTCAGATACACTGAGAATTGAGTGAAAATTGAGGGGAAAAATAATGTGCTGCTGATTAGGCCTAGATATTGTTAACGATGCCGGAGCACTTCAGCTGGGGGATAATTTAGACGTCAAGTTCAAGGGATGTGGGACCCGTGATGGGAGATGAAGGCCAGACGACGAGATGGCTTTAGAGGAGGCAGCGGAGCTGACAAAACCCGCCACTTCCCCATGAGCTGAGTGTTTTAAAGGACATGTGAAAAGCATGAAAGTGGAGAGGAAGAAATGAGAAATAAAAACGCAGGCGGGAATAAATGTGGGATCCAGGTAGGGAATTGGTGGTGTGATGCTCACAGGGGGAGAAAGCAGTTAAGCAGGTGGAAAGGGCCTCCCCTCCAAAATGTGGGTGGTGGGGGTGCAGGTGTGGAGGGCTTTGGGGGAGACGCAGGCCTGGAAACAAGTCTTCTTTCCAGGAAACAAAAATCTACGTTTTTGAGTTGTATGAATGTTGTTGCTTCTCACGCTTTAAGAAACTTTTAGTTTTTTTGTTTTTTTTGTTTGTTTTCTTTTTTTGTTTTGTTTTTTTTCTTTTTTTTGTTTTTTTTGTTTTTTTATTTTTTGTTTTTTTGGGTTTTTTTTGTTTTTTTGTTTTTTGTTTTTTTGTTTTGTTTTTTGGTTTTTGGTTTTTGTTTTGTTTTGTTTTGTTTTTTGATTTTTTTTTTGGTTTTGCTTTTTGCAAATAACTTTCATATTCACAAAGCTTTTAAGCTCCGGGAAAAAAGTAACTTTGGGGGAGAGTTTTTAAAAGTTTATATTTTAAAAAGGTCCTTTCTCCTAGAAGATGTCAGTTTGGGAACGGGTCACGAAGGGCTTTGCTCATCTCCACCGGCAGATCCGGTGTCTGTTGGCTGCACCAGTGCTGTGGAACTGAGGCTGGCCTGCCGGGCAGCCCCCGAGCAGGTACGATTTAGAAATAGGTAACCCTGGAGTCTCTTGGGTCAAGATGCTATGAACTCCAGAAGCAAGCGGGCAATTCTTTTAAGTCCCCCCACCCCGTTTTTTTCCTCATTTCAAATAGATTAGCCAAATGAGTTAGGATAATTCTTCAGACAGTCCAGACCCACACAGGTGAACCCATCCGCCTTCCTGTTTCTGCTTAGTTTTCTGAAAATCCTTCATCTGTTGGTTCTCTCTAAGAACTGATTCAAGTCTATAAATAAATACCTTTCAACAGGTTCTCTTCATATTTGGACACCATGAATAAATAAATCACGTGACTTTCAGCTATGCAGCAGGCTTCTCGATGAAGTGCCACTGTGCTGGTTACATGAGCTGCTGAGGACGAACCCTCAAAGAGGTCGGGAACAGCGTCCTGGTGGAGCCGGACTTAGTGGGCAGCAGGGCGGTGGCTGTCCTCACCTCTCTGCTCTCACGCTGCATGACAGGGACTGAGAAAAGCCCATGGGCTCCAAGAATCTGGTGTCTTCAGGGTCCTGTTCTTGCATGGTCCCATGACATTTCATTCTTTTAGTTTCTCCATCAGCAAAGCAGCTCTGTAGGCGAAGGACAAAGTCAAGCATCTCCATGCCTCCAGCCACTTGGTGTAGCCCCAGTGTTTCCAGTGGACACTGCCTGGACATGTGTCCTTGTGAAATCAGTGACCGGTGTAAGAAATGAGTCCACATCTGTAAGCATCCAATCGGTTTTTTTCCTGGCCATAAAAAAATAAAACTCAGAAAGGGGAGCACTTCAGAAAGAAAGCAAGTCGTCTTAAGAACTTTATCAGGCCACCTTTGATCACGTGTGGGAAGTCATTCTCTTAGAACCAGTTACTTCATTTAAACCAGACCAAGAGGAGAAGATTCAGGGGAGAACAGAGAAGTAAACATCGCCTCCTAATCGTGATCAGAGTTGTCATTATTGTCAGCCATAACTTGCATTCAGTGAGGACCTCGGTGCACAGAGCATCACATTAGCACTTAGAGTTTGTGTCTCATTTGATTTTATGCAACCCTCCCAACAATCCGTAATAAGTTAGATGTTCCTATACCCACACTTTATAGGGGAAAAAATTGTGTTGCTCCTGTCCTTTCGACAAGGCTGGCCTAAGTGCTGTCACATTCCGAAACTCATTCTCTCTCAGGTGGCTAAGTAGTTCTTACGAGATCTTTCACTGTCCTTCTATGTTTGTGCCTAAAGGTTTGGGTTCCTTCGTGTTTGGGGCTTGTGGACCCCACAGGTTCCTCTTGGTCAAGGCCGTTACAAGCCTCGGCATATGCCATCTTTTTTGGCTGATGTTCTTTCTGGCAAGAAGCACCATTTTTCATCACTGGACAAGAAGCACTTTGGCGTATGTGACCTGAAGGACCATTATATTAGCACAGGAAGAAAAAGGGAATCAATCAGCATCACTGTTTCAAAAAGTAAAGTAAGATTTTTTGTTTTTTCTTTTCTTTCTTTTTCTTTTTTTTGGGTCATTCTTCTTCCCACGCACCCTGGAAATCCCAAAATTAGTGCGACAGCTTTCTTCTGTGGATTGATTTCCTAAATTACTTCCAGAAAGAACTTAGTACATCTCTTCTAAATAAGGGTCTTTTTTTTTTTTTTATCCCTCTCTCCCCAAATGTTCTTTCTCTATGAAATGCTGGACCTATAGACCCTAAAATATCTTCAGTCATTGACTAAGTGATTGCAACTGCATTGAATTGATAAGCTCAAATCAAAATAATAGCTATAGTAATACAATAACAATAATAGTCCAGGCCCCCCATCACGCCCCAGTTTAAAAGAGTTTTCCTCCAAAGCTACAGGGTAGAAGAGGCTCCTGGTCCCCTGTAGCTGAAGGGGGTGGTGACTGTAACCCAAATCTGGGCTTCATTTTTTTTTTTCTTCTTTTTGGATTTTGTCAACTTAGTTACTTTTGATTACTTTGGTCATTCAAGTCGTTGACAAATATTTACCAAGCTCTTATTCTCTCAAGTCCTGTGGTAGACTCTGAAGATACGAAAAGGGGATTCAGCGAGGAGATGGAATTCAACAATAAACCCAAATATTTATAGAATCCTAATGGCAACAAGTGACATGAAGGAGAAGTACAAGGCACTCAGAGTGCATGCAACAGAGACATTTTTTCTTTTATTTTTTTAAAAAAATTTATTCAGATTAGTTTTCAAGTATACAGTACATTGGTTATACATCTATATAGGTCATAAAACGATCCCCCCAATTGCTCCCTCCCTCCCCTGGCCCTCCACATAGCCAGCATATTAATGCTAACTGCATTCCCTCTGCCATGCTCCCCATCCCCATGACCATCCATGAGCTACTAATTTGTATGTCTTTAATCCTTCATCCCATTCTCCCAACCCTGCAACCCCCCTCCCCGTCACCAAATCATCTCTACTATATTTGTGAGTCTGTTTTTGATTAGTTTGTTCTTTTTGTTCCTTAGATTCCGCATATAAGGGAAATCACATGGTATTTATCTTTCTCTGACTTATCTCGCACAGCATAATAACCTCTAGGTCGATCCATGTCATTGCAAATGGGAAGGTTTCAATTTTTTAATGGCTGAGTAATATTCCATTGTGTATATGAACCATGATTTCTTTATCCAGTTGTCTGCTGATAGAAGGGAGACATTTCTGAGGCTCAGACCACAGCCAGGGACCGAGGGTGGGCTAGTGAGAGCCGGTGAGATGCCTTTAGAGGCTTAAGTGACACCAGCCAGCACGTACAAGAGCAGAGTGTCCTTAAGTTCGGAGCTCCAGCTGACAGCTCTCCTGGCAGAGAGAGAACGCCGTTCCCTGCGTGGAGCCCACTTCCCCTTTCCCTCCGAAGTCTGTTTCTGTATCTAAAAATGAACCGAAGCCCCATCTGTTTGCTGATTTTTTTTTTTAAAACCTTTGAAAATGTTTGTTATTTCTGTACAGCTTCATGTGACTCTTCGCTCATCCAGAGAAGCCGCTTGTCCTATTGAGGTGGTTTCGCAGTCAAGCGGGGACGGGGTGGGGGAGGGTGGGGGGGGTGCCTGTACTCATCACCCCCTCAGAAGTGGAAGTAAGCAACTTTCTTCCAAAGGCGGCGAAGTCATAGCTCCTGGGTGGTGTTTTCATGTTGTCTTTGTTCTCGACACAGTGAATTTAGTTCAGGTCAAGACAGAAAACTGCTTAATTCGCAAGGAAATGACCTGCTCCCCAGGGCCGCTGACCAAGGTGCCTGTGCATTTATGCCATAGTAGGCACCGGAGGGTAAGCATTGTCTGGGTGACGGTTTTCTTACAACGAGTCCACGCTGATGAGGAGCAGCTCGTGGCCTCGTTTGTACCATGCTGCCCCACGCCCCATGCCCCACTTTAAGTGCAGTGGCCTTTGCTAAGTGGTGGATGGATGGACGAGCGGACAGAAATGTCACCCAGGACTGTGCCCAGGTCCCAGCCAGTCTGGCTTTTATGGTTCCACCTTCACCAAGTGATATTTTTCATGTGACATCGCAGTATTTCATCAGGGCGTCATTCTCTCTTACTTCTTGGCCCCCCAGCCTCTCAGTGCATGTCCTTGCGTCTACCCCTGGCCCCCTCTCCCCCAATGTGTTCTCTGTTCTGCAGATTGATCTTTAAAACTCCCACCCCACACTGTTTCCTGTTTATAATCACTTCCACTGCTTTCAGGATGAATTTCAAAGTCCTCTGACTGGCCTGTCCTGGGTGGGTCATCTGCTGACCTGGACCCCTCACTCAGCACATAGAATTCCATAAATATTTACTAAATATGAACGTTTAATAAATATGCATCAAATAGTCACCATTAATATGTATTCTTGCCTTTTCTTAAATATACCCATGGATGCCTTTAGGTTTCTTTGGGGAGAACTGTTCCGGGATTGGTGGCTATGAATGGTTCCTCGGTCCTTGTTTGCCTGGGAGGCCAGTTCCTTCTTCCCTGTGGTGGGGAATGTACAGCATCACAGCTGTCGATGGGAACAGGTTGGCACCTGTGTCAGTAGCCCGGCCCACGCTCTGTTTCCTGCGGTCCGCTTGTGTTAACGTGCTTGCTTCTCGGGGCAGTTATGCCCTCCTTGTTTGCTTGGACCTCACGCAGTTCCCGTGGTTCTGAGCAGTCTCGTTCTATTAGGCAAACAGCTCAGAGAACATCAGTACCTTCCCTGTCGTTGCAAGTGGTGGACGAGGGTGTAGAATCAAGATTCGGATTCTAGTCCGATGCCGGGGATGCCCTTTCTGGATCGTTCCCAGGCTAGTCACACTGTATAATGATGAGCAGGCTGGTCCCTTGCAGACTTCAGGCTTGAAAGTAATGAATAATAAGTCACTTGGGGGATATCTGATGAGGTGGTTAGCATCTTGTTCTCCTAGAAAGAAATTGAGCCTTGGTCCTGGAGACTAAAAAGTTAAGTTGGGCTTCTTAGAGGTCACTGTGGCTGAAACAGGAAGCTTGTTTGCTCTGGCTGCAGAGAATTCCCACGAGAGTTTGTAGAAGGAGGAACTTAATAACAGCTCACTTAACGTGTTATACACTTTTCTTCGGCGGCAAGCAGACGTCTTTGTTATGAGGACTGACAGACGGGCTTGTTGGGATACGTGAAAGTGAGTCAACACAAAGCTTGCTGTGTAGCCTCCCCCTAAAATACAAGAACCAGTCCTTGGTCACTGACTCACTGCTGAATGGGGTTGGTGTTGTGACATGCGTGTCCCGTTGACCCAAAGGAATAAAGAGTGTAGTGGATGGAAGGAAGGGCATGGCGAGAGGTTTAGCTAATGTTCAATTCCTGACCACCCACAGCCTAACGAGAAGAAATAGTTTCCCGTTGCCAGAAGCTGTGAATTCGGCTGGCGAGATACCAAGGAAGGAGCTAAGGCCTGAGGACAGATACCTGCTTCATCCAGAGACAGGCTCACCCAAGATGCCAGCTGGAACGAGAAGTAATGGGCTTGGGAACCAGGACAGCCCCGTGGGCGTTTATGCCCTGCCTCTCCCTAGCCGTGGCAAGTTATTGAGCCTTTCCAAGGCTGTTTTCCATTCTGTAAAAGGGGAAGGATGACCAGGAGACCTCACAGGATTCGTGCAAGACTCACATGCCACAAGTATGTGACGTTCCTAGCCCTGGTCTTAGCTCAAAGCTCGGTGCGTAGTCATCGACTGGTTTGAAGGAGTGAGGGCCCGACCACCAAGGTCATCATGGTTGTATGCGCGGTGGGCTTCCTGGGTGCCGGGCTGCTCTCCGGGTGCTGGTTCCTTCGATCCGGGAGCTTCTGGTAGAAGCTGAGCCTTTCTGTTGCCGCCCTACATCATCAAATCAGAGATGCACGAGCTCTCACGTTTCAGTGTTCTGTAGGTGTCCGACAGTCGATGGCCGGGCATAGTTTAATTGCCAACATTTTTGTTTGTTGTTTTTTTGTGTTTTTTTGTGTTTTTTGTTCTTTTGTTTTTGTTTTTTGTTTTCTGTTTTTGTTTTATTTTTTGCTTCGAGGTGTATCTTACAGTGGGTGGCATCTTGGCTTCCTTGAGACCCCTTGTCAGCTGACTCTTTGGAGAGTAGATGGCTGTCAGGTGGGGGCCCCCTCCTGATGACCTTCAGGCAGCACCCCTTTTTCTGGAATGCAAAGGAATGCCCGTTCCTGAGTTTGCAGTTTCAGGGAGTTGCCAATGACAAGGGGGGCCTCAAAGGAGATTCTCTCTGAGGCAGGGAGGGTTTCAGGGGCTTCATCTGGAAAGGCGTTTTGCTGAGGGATTTCAGGGACAATTTCCCCCTTGTTGTCTGCCTGTGTACAGGTTTAATTTTAGTACGTTGGGATGGTGAATTCTTTGTTGAAAGGGACGCCCACCTCTGAAGCCCTTGTTTGCACCTGGTGGAGGGAATAAAGCTTTTACGAGCAAAATATAATTTTCTTCCCTGCTTGTTTCTTTTCTTAGCATTGTAGAAAATCCCACTCCATTTTTAGAGTCCTCGAGCACCTTTCTCCACTACGTGGGATGCATTTCACACTGAACATACCATGCACTACACGTAACACCACACACAGCACACTACACACATCCGTGCACAACACACCACACACATGCACACACAACACACCACACACACACCACACACCACACACATTCGCACACAACACACCAGACATATCCACACACAACACACCAGACACATCTGCACACAACACATCACATACAACATACCACACACATGCACACGCACAGCACACCACACAAATGCACACTGGCTGGTGTAATGGGACCTTAGCAGGCACTAGGGTTCATAGTGACCCATAGTGCCCCTGAATTTGCCGCCTCTCAGGGTCACGTCTGTGACACTGGCCCAGGGCGGGACTTCTGAATAAAGCCCCTGTCCCTCTGGTCTCGTCAGCGGGCACTCCCTGCGGTTTGAGTCCCCCCCGTCCAGGTGTTTAGGAACGCTTCCAGGCCTGGAAACCAGGTAGGACCGAAAGGAAATGGGGGTGAGAACCGGACTCTGATCCACACAAAGGGCATCCATCGAGCGTCTGCGTTTCTGGGCTGGCTGGGTGTGGTGGACCTGGGCTGTCGTTGGCTCTGGGGAGCCCAAGAGTTTGAGGCAAGGGGCCATCCAGAGCAGTTACCTGCAAACAGAAGGCTTCTGATGGCCCAGTAAGGAGGCATTCCCAGTTTCTGGGATGCAGGCCTCCTCGAAACCACCCTGGGAGAAGAGCTAATCTAGTGTGACCGCTCAGAGGACTTGAACAGTCACCTGTGTAGACGTGCTCACTTTGTGACCTTACACGTGGCTGAGGGCCCGAGATGGGGGCTGGTGCTTTGCAGAGCCTGCTGGGCGGTGAGCAGTGCAGACTCGCCCAGCCCATCTTCTCTGCGTTCCCAGGCCCTTGATAGAGGAAGCTGCACCTTCTGGCCTTTTGTCTGCGGTGGTGGTGGTTTACTGTCTGCTAGGGCTGGGTTCACCTCCAACCAGGAGTTAAGGTGGACCTTTGAGCCTGGTCTTTTCTGTGACTCCAGCAACCTTGGCTCTGGGGGAGGTGCTGCTTTCTAACTGTATTAAATGGTACAGACTCTCTTCCCACCACCAATGCCCCCTGCCCCAACCCCTTCCAGAAGGGAGTTGTGGTAGAGACAGTCGTCCTCTCTGTGGCTGGCCCAGGTACTGAAACCCAGGCATCACGGTACAGCCCCCTGAGCCACCTTCTCCCAGGTGGGGAAAGTTGCCGTCCTTCCTAGTCGGCCTTGCTCAGGAAAGGTGACGCCAGACATTTTCAGCACCTGTTGACTGGATCCCGATGGGGACACAGCCTAATGCTGTTTAGAAAATGCAGACAGGTTTTCATAAGCAGCTGCATTTGGACATGATTGGGGTCCCACAGACCCTCCTCTAGGTTCGAGTAAAGGCTGCGGAGCACTGGGCACTGGGGTTTGAGCATGGTGAGCACAGAGGCCCGCACCGCACCCCTGAATCCCGCGGGGGCGGCAGCACCCTGTCCCGTGTCCACTGTGACTCGTCCCCAGGAGTCCGAGGGCTCAGGAGCATTGAGAACTGAGGTGCATTCCTGGGGCTGAAGGGAAGGAGTGTCTGAGGGCCCAGTGATCCCTGGGATCTGCAGACAGGCAGCTGAGATGAATACAGGATGTGGTCGGGGCGTGTGTGTCGGGCAGGGTTGGGGAGGGGCGACAGACCTTCCTGCCCTAATCGCGAGTGGACGAAAACTTCTACCCTGTTTTGCTTTTTATCACCCAGCTGTTTTTAAAGACATGCACATCCTTTTAACAGTTGTAGAAATTCACTTTCCTCCTATTTTATTTATTTTTAATGAAATAGACTTTTAATAATATACATATATATATATATGATTCCCATGTTTATTAAATTCTTCAGTTAACAGTGTTTTTTGTTAAGCTGTCACCTAGCCCAGATTTCTTTCTTCTCCAGAAAGAACCAAGCAGGCTCCGGCCAGAGCAGGTTACGGGGCTGGCGAGCCTGTCCCTGTGGGCAGTGGAGCGGGTGTCCACAGCCTTTGCACAGACAGAGTTTCTGGTCTCTTGATTATATGCCTAAGCGTGGAATGGCTGGGTCCCATGGTAACTTGTGTCTGACTTTGTGAAGCGTGGCCAGATCGTCTTCCAGAGCAGCCACACCGTTTGACAACCCCACCAGCAGCGGACGGTAGCTGCCGATCCTGCACGCCCTTGCCGACGCTCAGGGCTGTCGCTTTTGTTGCTGTTGCTGTTTTTTTTTTTTTTTTCCCCCCACTGGCCAATAGATTGTTTTAATTCTCTCACTGTATGAAGCTCAAGCTCTTCATTTTTAGGTAGAGTAAACTGTAACTTCGGTGGATCGTGACTCGAAGGTTCTGTCGCACAGACTAGTTTCTGTTTAGTCAGCTGCTCTGAGCTGTCTCAGTCCGGGTAGACACATTCACAGAACGGGCTGTGCTTGGGCCATCTTTGCACGTGCGTTCGATCTGCAGTGCACTTGGCAGTTGTCCCCGTTCCCTGCGGCGCAGAGATGCTGTGCTCCGTGGGCTCCTCCACTCGGTCCATCACGTGCCCTCGCTCTTGACGTACCACATTCTACACAGAGACAACCGTCCAGGTGCTTCTTCACCTCCTCGTATGCTCTGTGCACCTGTTCCTGGTACGTAACCTCCCAGGCCTTGCTGCGTGAGTCCTCCGGACATCAAAAAGGTGGTGGTGGTGGCGTTTTTTTGAACCAGCGCCTGCTGTCACTCTTCCAGATCAAGTACCTCCTGGATGTATGTGATGGAAGCCCGTTTCACCTCTTGTAGTTGGGCAGCGTTTTTGCTCGTTAAGTTTATCAGCCGATTCTCCATATTTTTAAATTACACAGACGAACAACCCTGTTGTTGATATGGCAGAGACAGTCTCTGGGGTCGTCACGTATATTTCTTTGGATAAAAAAATATAAGCCCAGTTCCAAGCACACAGAGTCCTCTTAACACTGGTTTTAGGAGAGAGAAACTGGAAGAATCCCTTGGGGGTCAGCCCGTGACAAACTTCCCCTCCGTCCACGGGCGAGACTTGGTTGCCCAGCCTGAAAGGTCCTTGCTGCCTGCAATCCCCCTGGATGGAGGAGGGCTGTGTTTCAGAGAGGGGGCCACTGTGGCAGCTGCAGAAGGTACCACCTGGGACAACGTGGGCCGTGCGGGTCCCCTCGGCAGTCTTGGCCATGAGCGTCATTTTGGTGATGGCCATCCTGCTAGGTGTGAAGTGGTATCTCATCGTAGTTTTAATCTGCACTTCTCTAATGATGAATTATATCGATCATCTTTTCATGAATTTATGGACCATTTGAATATCTTCTTTGGAGAAATAGCTATTCAGACCCCTTGCCCACATGTTAATTGATTTCTCACTTTATTGTGGAGTTATAAGGGTTCTTAATATATTCTGAATGTAAGCCCCTTATCTGATATTTGTAAATATTTTCTCTCATTTAGTGAGTTTTATCTTTTCGCCTTCTTGATGGTGTCCTTTAAAGCATGAAAGTTTTAAATTCTGTTGTCCAATTTATTTTCCTTTCTGCTTATATCTTAGTGTTATATCTAGGAAACCATTGTTTAGATCCAAGGTCACGAAGATGTACTCATTTGTTTTCTTCTAGGAGTTTTATAGTTTTAGCTTTAACCTGTAGGCAGATGATCCATTTCAAGTTCATTTTTATATTCTGTGAGGTAGGAGTCCCCAAAATCATGCCTCTTCAGGTGGATATTTTGTTGTCCCAATACCACATTTTGAAAAAGACCATTTTTCTTTTTTAATTCAGTTTAAACTAAAAAATTCACCTATTTCTCTCCCCCACCTCCACCTCATCCTCTGCCTCTTGTAACCACAAATCTGTTTTCTTCTCATGAGCCTCGGTTTTTACACATATATTTATTACATCCCACGTATAAGAGAGATCACACTGTATTTGTCTTCCTCTGACTGACTTCACTTAGAAAATGACTCTGTTTAAATTTGAAAATAGTTTACTGTAGTCTTAAGTTCCAGAATTCCTTCAATATCAAGCCGTCGAAAGACAGGCTAATAAATCATTAAGAGGATACGTGCAGTATTTGGAGAGCTAGCTCCCTGAGAATGTCTTGGCAGGAAACTTAAGATGTCAGTAACGTGTGGACAGCGAGGAAAATGTCACATTCTTATACGTGGAACAGTGACAGAGCTGAGAGGTGTCAGGGATAACTAGGGAGCAGGGATGTTGAAAAGAGGGAGCAACTAATATGTATCTTTTTCAAGTCCCAATTCATTTTCCTCCAGCCACTCTGCCCTCAGCCTCCTGCGTGCAGCTTTGGCTGGTTGTCTGGGCGTGGCCGGGTGAGAGCTGAGTAGGAGACCGAAGGTTGTCGTCCCTTCTCTCAGGGAGTCAGTTCTCTTACGTAGCTGACACCTGTGGAGTCCCAGGCAGAACTGACCCCGTTCTGTGTCTACTTTCCAAGCATCGTGTATATGCCCCTCACATCGTGTGGGCATTAGGTTGTTTTTCTGCCTCCTGCTGCATGGTGAGCATCCATGAGGCGAGGCCATCTTACCTACGTCTGCGGTTTAGATGTCTACACGCCTTGGAGAAGGCACTCCATTAAAAGGTAACGAAGGGAATTAAAACCTTGAATTGCCCTGTAATGTTTAGGTTCTTCAGCGTGAAATCTTGGTGACAGGTGGACTTTGTGTTGTCTCGTTTTGTGCCCCTTTCCAGTAGGATGATGTCACCTGGTTCTGTTGGTATCAGGGTGTAGACTTGGTACCTCCCAGCTTTAGAGGTCACATGGCTCATTCGTCATCTTGGTCGTTATTGCAGTTTGTCCTGATGAGGCGTCCGAAATCAAGATCTGGGGAAAGGGAACAGTGAGTGTTGCTGCTGTGGAGCTCTGTGGAAGCTGGAAGTTGGTTTTGGGACCAAGCCACCTGACGAACGCCTGTGTGCTCATTAAGCTCCGTGCCCTTAAACCGCTAAGTACAATGAGGCTGGCAAATGGGGAAGGAACTCATTCTCCTCAATGCCTTCACTCTTTAGAAGCACTCTGTATCTCTGCGGACCTTCTTTTTTTAAAAAAAAATTAGTTGCAGAAAAATCCAAAGTCAGTGATCACATATATGAGCAGATTATTGAGGTGATAACAAAAGTCTGTATGTTAAAAATAACACACCGTGGGTTTCCCTGGCTCTTTGATGCACCCAAAATTAAACCAAGGAAATACTAAAAAGAGCACAAGTCCCTTTACATGATCAATGAAAGTATCCATACAACTTTACCTCCAAAAATGTGCTTTTGAAAAGTGAGGCGAATCAAATGTTACTGTATAGTGCCTGTGTAGACAGAAGAGAGATTCTGGGGGAGGGGGAAAGTAGTATTTTAAATTTATCGAATCCATTTTTCTCAGTTTTTGTTTTGTTTTGTTTTCATTGTTCATAGTATTTTGAAGAGCGTTGGCCCAGCTTTGGGAAAATACAACATTAAACAAAAGCAAAACAAAACATGCCCTATGAACTTGAAAGAAATGGATAGATAGAGAAACAGGTATTTTTCTTATACCTCATTAGCCATATCACCTTTGAAAACCAAACATATATAAAACAGCAAACAAACCCAACACCGACCATGTCCTCTGAATGAAACATCTTTGCCCGGCCCATAACCCAACTTCAACCTCTGTCTCTCACCCCCCACCCCCAGCTCACCTTCTGTGTGTCTGGCACTGTCCGTGACCCAGGCACCTGTGTGTAAAGCTGTTATGTTACCTTTGTAAGCAGAATGTCAGGTGTCAGGTGAGAGGGACACAATCTAAATAGACCAGGATGAGAGGCTTGCTTCTGGGTTTGGGGTCGTTGCTTTTGTCGTTTTAGGGTGTATTGCTACCGTATGCTGTATAGGAGTGCAGACAATGCTGGTGGTGGCGAAGGGAAGAAGGGACAAAGTCCCCTCCCCGTGTGGGTGAGCTGGCTCCCGACCGTCCTCGGATGTGGGCAGTGAGAGCGTGTGGTGTTGTTGCTAGGAGCTGAGCTTCGCAGGCAGCATGTATTGCGCTCATGTATTGATTACTTTTAAGGAGTGATTTTTCATTTTGTTTGGTTTTCGTTTTTGAGGAGGTATATTCTTTGGGGAGTGAGGGTTTTTTTTTTTTTTTTCCTTTAAAGCATCATTTACAGTCTTGACAGAATATCATTTGGAAGGATGAAAAGAGCAGAGGCTTTGGAATTACATCTTGGTCCCTCATTAACTGGGTGACTTTTGACAAGACAGTTAATTCACATGATGCTCCCTTATTAAGTGGAGTGCTTGTTATAAGCCAGGCCCCATGCAGGGCCCTGCAAGACCTCGTGCCGTGAAGAGGGACATGGTCGAGGGGACAGCTAAGAAAGGCTCACAGGTCATAAGGCAGGGGCATCCCAGCCAGTCTGCAAGGGTTGGGAACGGCTTTCTGGAGGATGGGCAGAACTCCCCTCAGTCTCAAGTTCCCTTTCTGTAGAGCAGATGTGACAGTACCTCAGGGTTAGTGCTGAGTGTTTAGTACGACAAGACAGGTAAACGTGTCCACTGCACAGCCTGTTGAATGAATGCTGGTTCCCGCCCCACCCATCTGGGGATGGCCGGCATCTGACAGGCGTGAGAAAGGACAGTGGTCCGTCTAGGGGAAGGTAGACAGAGGTGGACAGACACATCCTGGAAAGGAGGAAACACCAAGGGGACAGAAAGCTTGGGATTGAACTTGGGATTGAATTTGGGATTGAATTTGGGATTGAACAGAGGTCCCAGGGCAGACGGTGTTTCTCGGGTGCACTCTTAATCACCATGATGACTTTCACACACTTAACACACTCTTTGCCCTGACAATTTTTTTGCGGGGGAGTGGGTGCGTAGGTGTCTGCTTTCACATAAAGCGTTCAGTGCACAAGCAGGTCCCGGCTGATGGTATCCTGATATTTTGGTTGCCCAGTAAGTAATAGGCTCTGGCACTGTGTGTGGTCCATTTGTCTTGAATAAATTGTGCTGTGTTATTTTTGAAAACCACTCACTCATGCAATTAAAAGACATTCTTGAGTTTTTCATTTTAACTTGTGAAGGCAGTTGTCCTGTTGGGAACTGCTGGGTGGAGGTTTCCTGCCGAGTGAAATTTTAGGTCTTTGCTGAAAGTAGAAATAAGCCATTCCACGGCTCTCTTGCCTGGCCCTAAAAAAAAAAAATAATTTAGGGAAAGGAAGAAAAAAAAAAGAGTTGCTAAGTTTCCACGGAGATAGGAAAAACCACGAAGTGAAGATAGTCTTTGCCTTTCTGTTTTTCCTTCTTTGATTCTTCCATTAATTAACCAAGTGGTATGTTGATTAAAAATGATGAAATTTAGCAAATTAGACATTGGTATTCACCTTTAGAAGGAAACGCACGGAGTACGTGTTCGCCTGGTGAGGCTGCATGTTAAATCCTCTCACTGCTTCAGCGATGAATGTTGTTTTTCTTTTTCAGATTTGATCTGTAGGTGGTGGTTGGTTCTAATGATAGACTAAATAGCAATGAATATCAAGCGCGTTTTCTCAATTTCAAAAAACTTGAAAGCACAGAATTAGAAATACTTTTTTTTTTTCTTCCTGGGACGAGTTCAATGAGAGATGCCTTTGTTTGTTTTGATGCTATGCAGGTCATCTACAATCTAAATTTTATTTCGTAGAATGACACAGTGCCCTTGTTTTTCCTAATTAGAACATGTCCACATGATTTTAACTGTCATGTCCTAACAATGCTGGAGGGCTGGTCGGGGGCGGGGGTTTGGAGAAGGAGCAGCACTTCTGTCGTATCAGTATTTGTTTTTGCATTCACGGTGGAGCCGGGCAGTGCAGCCCCAGGTGGAGGACGGGGCAGGGGAGGGTGGGGAGGAGCCTGGCAGGGGTGAGGAAGGACCCTCAGATCCTGTATTCCTTTCCGCAGCCCACCCCACCAGCCTCAGCTCATGGATCACAGGCTCCAAAGCTAAGCCATATTACGAGCCTCGGGTGCCCTGTGCCGTTCCGCTGACTCCAGGGTGGTCACTTATAAAGGCAGAGGCCAGGGGACAGAGATAAGTTTCTGTTCCTCCCGGCAAACATCTTTTTGATTCTGTCTCAACCTAACCGTCCAAAAAATTGCACTGAAAGCAGGGCATGCCGAGGGGCAGATCCGATTATTCTTTCCTGCATCAAAGCCCAGAGCGGACGCTTCATTTCACAGTGCACGTTCCTCGTTTATATGAAGTCGTTTCTGTCCCCTCTGTGTAGCAGGGACACTTCCAGACTGACCGAGGGAGTGAAGGCGTCCGGTCGATCCGTGGGGCCTGGGTGGTTCCACCGATTGAAAACATGAGCAGCTGGTTTCGTTTTTGTCCAGAGCGGTGTCTCCAGCCGCCTGCCTTCCCTTGCTGTGGGCGCCTCGGATGACATCGCCGAAGCCTTAACCTCTTCCTCGCAGCCCAGGGGGCACCAGAGGAGACGGCCCCCCGACAAGACGGCAGTGAGAACCCGCATCCGGGCGCAGCTCAGGTGTTCCCAGAAGTCAGCCTTTCGTTTGGGCTCTCTTCCGGAAAGGGGGGTATGGAGCCCGGGGAGAGGGGACGGGGAGGTTCACTCCGAGACCATTGTGTGCAGAATAAGGAACCGCCCATGTTTTGCTATGGAGCAGGTGAGAATAGGGACCCACAGAGCCGAATCAGAGAGAATTATGAGCCTTTATTAGCCAGCAATTGACTCTCTACCAGGCAGGGTTAGAGGAGATCAGCCCCAAGCTTCCAGAGGAGGCAGTTTATAAAGCTTAAGACCATATCCTGGTGGTTTTGCAAGCAAGCAAGCAAGCAAGCAGATTACAGGAAACAGCAGATTACAGAAACCAGTTGTTGGCTGCAAATGTCCCACACAAAGGCAAATGTCCCATACAAAGGCAAATGTCCTCAGGGAACTCCTAGATCAAATAGGGCCTCGCAGGCAGTTTCTCCATCTGCATTCTGGTGCTGGTCAGCGCCTTCCTGGGGGCCTGGGCCTGGAGATATCACTTCTCTGTGATTGATTTACTGGAAAGTTCTTTTACTTCTACAGTTTCTGCCTTGAGGCTTCCATTTCGGCTTGAGACAGAGTGTCGCCTGTCACTAGATGTCAGCCCACCCACCCTGCTCGGCCCTGCTGTGGCGAAGCCTGCAGGCGTGGGGACGGTGCACCCCTGGCTGAAACCATGTCCCAAACTGCATTTCTGCAGTGACTGTTTGAATCACAAACACAGTTGCCCCTCAGACATTATGGGATCTGTAACGGCTGGGTCCCAAAACCACACAGCCTTTTAAACCCCACGGGGCTCGAAGTATCGCGTTGTGCCAGCTGCCATGCTTAATCACGTCTGTATGGAGAGAGGCATTTTGGGGCCTTGTCTGGAAGACCCAGTGTGTTTTTTCCCATAGCAGCCCAAGAAATGGAACAGGAAGTTCTCCTTCCCCTTCACTTCCCATTGGCTGGATGGTCATGGACGTGGAATTACCCCGAGTCTGAAACCATTGATGAGGAACCTGCGGCTTGAGACAGAGGTTTTGGGGTTGACAGTAATCGAGGACCTCAGGGGATCCCAGGAAGAGACCAGGGACCAGCACCCATCAAGCACCATCTGGTTCCTCGCAGGAACCCTTTTTCTCTGTTCCTCATGGTCTCTGAGGGTTGGTCCCTTTCCACGGCCGTCCTCTGTTAGGGTTGAATTGGGATGAAAGGACATCACTGAGGAGCAGATCGGATTAAGACTTCCTACCACCCTTCTGGGGGTTTTCTTCTCCTCGGACCTGAAATTGGTCTCTCTGTTTTCTGCGGGCAGTCTCTGATGTAAACATGGATCTTTTCGAGGTTTTCACTGTGACCATTTAGCTTAAACGGGAGTCAGAACACCTGAGGTTTTTTGTTGTTGTTGTTTTGTTGTTTTTTTTTGTTTGTTTTTTAAGAACAAATTTCAGAGGCATCCAGGCTTTTCAAATTGTGGGATGTGATCTCTCTCCGTATCTGAGCTACATTAGTATTTTTATCGGTAACCCCGGTTGTTGTGGTACTTCACCGTCAGCATTGGTGACGAGCCCCACACTTACGGAGACCTTGGTTTCTTTCCAAAAACGATTCATCGTGCCCCAGTTTTACGATGTGATTTTTAGCAGAATTAATATGAAGCAACTCAAAATTACGCAGTTAATTGCATCAACGCTTCAAATTACAGCGTGTGCTCGCCGAGCCACGCCCACCGTCGTCCCTGGGGCAGGCGCTTGCCCGTGACAGCTGTGGCAGGCGCCAAGGCCCTGTGACTCTGTTGTGGTCAGTGTGCCAGCTTCCTAGGGACAGCACTTCGGGCTGGTAGCCTCCAAGGGGCTGGGCCCCAGCGGCAGGCAAGTACAAGGTGGGCTTGGGTCTGGGTGCCAGGGGACAGGAAAGACCAAGGAGAAGAGTGCATGGACTTTGGGAGTGAGTGACTAAGCATTCTTTTTTTGAAGGAAACCCAGGATCAGGAGGATCTGGGCAGGTTCAAGGATTGCAAGGTAGCCAATCCCAAGGCGGAGCAGCTTCTTAGGGACAGAGGAGAGGTCCCTTTCCCTTTACTCACTCACCATGGCTGGGCCAGGCAAAGAGGGGATGCCTGATGAGGGGACGGAAGTGCTGGGGGACAGTGGGCCCAGGCAGTGGATGGCTTTGTAGAGGGAAGAGGAAGTTGTGGGGAGGCAGGTGGGAGAGAAATGCTGAGTTGGTAGTTGGGAGGTGGGGTGTCTGGCGGACTCAGCTGCAAGTATGAACTTATTTTTCTCAGGGATATTGTTAGATCAGCATCAATAAATCTGGGACTGCCTGTGTTCAGCTTCTGCTGCTTTTGCATGTTCTTATTTTCTTCACAAAACTGACTTTATTCACACCATCTATTTGGCAACGCGTGCCCGAATTTGGAGCCTAGTTCTTTTTGGCAAAGAAAGTTCATTAATTTTAGTCAGCTCCCCACACATTTCCCAAATGTTCTTGAAAAAAAAAAAATGACGTGCTTCTTAGGGCCACACAGACGCCATAATATTGCCAGGAGTGCTGAGTTGGTGGTTGGAGAAGCCGACCATTTCTGTAGACACAGCGAGAAAAGGAGAGTCCCCTAAAGCATTTTGAACTAGAGCCGCCAGGAAAATGAAATGAAGTACTGAAGAGTCAGTGAGTAGTACATAGACTTTATTTATCATTCCCAGCTTTCCTGAAAATTATCTGAATCTCTTAGGTTCTATAAACTGCGACCAACTTTTAAAAGTGATGAGAGGTTGGCTGTGCCGAACTTCTTGGTCGGGCATCTTCATTGCGTTTAGAGAAGCCGCCTCGTTGTGGCATTTTGATTAACCGAGATCTCACCTGTGCGGGGGTTTCCTGCTGCTTAGGATCTGACGTCCGAGGGCTGGGAAGACTCGGAAGTCTGTGCCAGCCTTCTGCTCATTTCTTCGTCTGTCAGTGAAGGTCGGAGGAGCGGGATGAGAAGTTCACATAAACTTACTATGTTGCGGGCCCAGCTACACTCATTTATTTGCTCCCCCTTTCTTCTTTCTCCCTGGACTGGGTTGACTAGCGTTCCCTCAAAATCAATGTCTCACAGCGTGACCTCGTTTGAAAAGAGGGTCTCTGCAGATGTCATTCGTTAAGGCGAGGTTACCCCAGACTAGGGTGGGCCTTAAATCCAGTGACTTTTCAGAAGGCCATGGGAAGATGCAGACACAGAGGAGGAATGCCACAGGACACCAAAAGCAGAGAATGGAACGATGTGTCGCTAAGCCACGGGATGCTCCTGGTTGCTGGGATCCCCCAGATGCTGCGGGGAGAGGCGTGGAACAGACTCTCTCTCTCTGAGCCTCCAGACAGAACCAGCTCTGCCGATGCCTTGATTTTGGACTTCTGGCCTCCAGAGCTGTGAGACAACATGTTTCCGTCGCAACGAGCGACCCCGTTGGTGGTGCTTCATCTCGGCTGCCCTAGGAATCTGACAAACCTCCCGTTGTGTTTCTGTCTCCCCTCTGCCCACTTGCTGCTCATTCTGCATTTCCTCTCATCCTGCCCAGGTGTTAAGAGCTGTAAGTGGCCTTATGCTAATTGCCCTTCCTGTCCTAGACTCTGTAGGAGGCCATTGTCCCCAAACCCAGAGTTCAGCACAGCCAGAGACCCCGGCACGGCCTTTCTCAGCCATGGATTGCGGTGGATCTTGAGCTTCTAGACAGAAATTGTCCACAAGGCCGGCTTCTAGCCACAGCTTCTGTGCTCGCTTCAAGCTCCCTCCTCTGCTGTTTGAGACAATTTCCGTGGGGGTGGGGTGGGGTGGGGTGAGAGGGGTGGTGATTTAGAGTTAAATGTAGGTGTCGGCAGACCCCCTCTCCTCCTCCCCACTTCCCGGCTTCCAAGACTAGGGCAGGAAATGGCCTGAGCCTGGGCAGAGTCGGACCACCCCGGCCCTGCATCCTGTCTGGAGCTGTTCTGCTGAGGGTCACACGCTGGCCTTTGCCGGGACAGCTTTCTCTGTTGAAAGGGGAACAGTGAGGAATAATAGCAGATGGGGAGTCACTCCAGTGGCTTAGGCCGGATTAGAGATTCCAGGTGTGCCTTGAATGTCAGTGGCTTCCACCAGTGTGGCTGCGAGAGGGTGCTCGGTATGACTGGGATGGAAAACTATTTCGCCTGGAGCGATGGTGGCTGAGTGATCTAACATTTCACTGAGAATTTAAGGGATAGAGTCATCTTGGGCTCCTCTCCTTGGCCTGTCACATCATTGCTGTTTTAGGCATTTGTCCAAGAGAATAGCTCAGCCCTTCATGGTGTGTTTTGGGCCTAGAAGGATCAGCAGAATAGTGTACGTTTGTACCTCTGCTGAAGGTGGGGCCGCTGTGTTTGTGGTGAAGAGACGAGACGTCTGGGCTTTCCTAGTGTGGGGGGTGGTTGCGGTAGCTCCCGCCTGGAAGTGTAGGGAACCTAGATGGCTCAGTTCTCTTTCTAACTCACTGAGCCTTAGAGTATCTCTCTCTAAAACACTGGTGCCACTCACAGAGCTGGTGACCATGCCAGATGTGTGTCGAGCACAGCGCCCGGGTCTCCGTGAGTCCTCAGCCATTATCATTAACTAGCAGAGTTAGCTGCGGGGGTCTCCTAGGCGACGCTTCTAGGCCTCAGCCATCTCCTTCACAGAAGGAAGGAATGAGGCCCGATGCCCTCATGAGTCCTTACCGAACAAAAAAACCCCTGTCATCCCTCATTCATCACGTCTGTTTGGAGCAAGCGGCCTATGCAACCATTATAATAAACCTCACAAACCCATATCATGATTTCCTAAACTGGAGATGAGAGCTCCAAACTGCTTATACCAATTTTAATACCTAAAAATTGAGATATTGAACCGTGGGAAAAAACAAAATATGTTTTGCATAATATACAGTGAGGATCTTTTGGGATCTTATGTGTGAATTAATCTGCTTTCTATTAAGGCCATTGCAATAAAGTTATATCTAAAACATTGAATTAAGGCTCAAAGGAATCTACAACGTTCTCGAACAGAGCCTAGCCTCTGGCATTAAACAAAAACTGAGTATGAGAAACAGCTGTCATAAAACTCCTAACAATATTCTACGCTGCTAGGGTCTCCTTCAAAGACCCTTTTAGTGTCTTCTGAATATGATTTTATTATAATATTCCTTACAGGTTGGGCTACTGACGTTCTGACTTTCTATGAGAGTAGAGAACGCAAAGGGAAAAGGGGAGAGGAGGGAAGTAACATTTATTAAATGCCTACTGTGTGCCAGGGGCCGACATGGGGTTTATTATCCCCATTTTACAGATGGAACAGTACAGGCTCAGAGAGATGAAGGATGAAGTAACTTGCCAACGTGGGCCCGGCTACGAAGCGATGGAGTTGAGACTTAAACCCAAGTTCGCCTGTCTGCATAGCTTTCCCACTCTTGTGTGCAGACCTGCAATCTGCCTCCAGCAGAGGCACCAAATTGCTCATGGAATCACTCGAACCAAAGACCCGCGTAACCAATACTCACGGAAAGATCTCATTGAATGGTCAGCATCTCCTGTGTGAGAGAGCAGAAAGGTATACACTACAGTACTCTTTAGAAGTATCCGTGGTTCCAATTGTTTTAAACAGTTTTGGTAGGTGCAGGACAAGTTTCTGTTTTCTGGAAAATTCCTGCAGGGGAACACCTTGTCTTCTAATGGCATCGGATAAATGAGCTTCCGTTGTGTCTCTTTGGGATCCTAATGCTACCTCCGTCCACTCCTTCCTTGTCCTTAGAAGCGAGGCGAGAAGCGTGGCTGTAGGCTGGGCAGTGTTTTTCCGCTTATTGATTTCCTGTGTTTACGATCTGATTCCCTTGGGAGTGAGTGCCATTAAGCAAATAATTATTTGGGACATTACTGGTGTTTTTTTTTTTTTCTTTCATTATGTAAGTATTGTGTTCCACCTGTTTCCTGGCTCTTAAAAATATATTTTTAGTACTGCCGAGTGCGTGGGGCCTGCCGGGTGACGGCTGTCCGTGTGACACGGGCACGTGTGCGGGAAGGCCGATGCCAGCGGCCTTGAGTGATCCATGCACAGTCTCCAGGATGAATCATTCACGAGAGCAGGTTTTCCATCCAGCTCGCTGGAGGGAAGCTTTTCTTGCAAAGCTGATTTTTAAAAAACAATTAGCCTTTGCCTTCCTGTCCATTTCTCACACAGTTTTTTTGAAGTTACGAAGTCTGCAGTGTTTTTTTCTTTTTTTTTCCTGAGTAAGTTAAAAAAAATAGGCATTCTTAGCTTCTATTATCATGCCATGTAATGAGCTCTGAAAATGAAATCTATGACAATTCTCAATTGGACGTAAAGTACCTGGCGGAGTTGAACACAGCAGTGGGTTGTGTGCGTGTGTGTGTGTATATGTGTATTAATCATCCATCTACCTGGTCATGGTTCTTATTGCTATGTAAGGGTTTTCCTTTCTTTTTCAAAATTAACTTTCTTGAGATTTTATTCAGTTTAAACACTTCAAGTGTGTGAAAGGGCTTGTGTATGAGAGGAAAAAAAAATACCTGACATACAGAGTTGATAAGCTAAGGCAAGCCACTCCTTCCAAGCTCATGTGTTTCATTCCTTACCCTCATCTTTCGAACGATGTGTGTGTGTGTGGGTGGGTGGGTGTGTGGATGCTTGTGCGTGTGCATGTGCATGCGTGTTTTGTGCATGTCTGTTTCTGAGTTTCAGCAACACGGAAGGGGAGAAGCACATAAGTCACTACATCTGGCCTCTGGTGCTCATAGACGTTCAGTAGAATACAACCTGTCTTGTCCTCTCAGTGATCTAAGGCTTTGGAGAAGCAGCTGGATTGCACCTTTGAACGTCATTGCTAGGTTTTGTGCCTGCCTGCCAGTTGACGTGGGCAAACCACCAGGCTCTAGTGTACTTCGCTGTGGAAGCAGAACAGTATCCCCCAGGATCTGACATGTGGAACGGGCAGAAGATTAGCAAAGCAGTGCTAAGGGCTTCCCATGTCCTAGCTCCTGTCCATCACAGAAACAGGTTTATGAAATAGCAATATGTATACAGCCTTCTCTGAGATGGTCTTGATATGCTGGTTCTTTAGAAAAAGAACATTCAAGTACTTTTGAAGATCATGTGCCAAATTAAGAAATTCAACTGCTAATGTGCTATCTGTAAGTAAAATGTATTTTTTTCCAGCCAGATTTCCTCCGGACTTGTTTTGATCCATCTCAACTTAACCGACGTGTGTTATCTCGCACGTTAAAATGCAGGGAGATAATCGTCTAGTAATGGTAAAATTTTCTACAGTCATATAGCAATGGAGTACGCATTGTGACAAACAGTTTTAGATAGCCTTCAAATGACCTCAAATTCCAGGGCAATAATAATCCCCCTCATCACTTTGTGTGCCCATTTTTGCGATGCGGTTAATTGAGGTTCAGAGAACTCACGTGACATGCAGGTAGTGAGTGGCAGCACCGATATAAAGTTTTCTGGAGAAGCGTTGCCCAAGGTAAATTTTTAATAGAAAACAGCATTTGCTGGGCACTTGGGTTTTTATTGTGAAAGTAGACGATAAAGACCATGGACCTGAGAACTGCTTGATACAGAAGTGTTTTTGTGGGCTTCACGGTAGCTCGTGAATTAACTGGCAGCTGGAGGTGAGGGGCATGTGATGAGCTGTCCCCAGCTACTGAGGACATCTCCAAGGCAGCATGAAGGTGCTTCTGTCTCCCATCCACAGTTTTTTCTTCTTGTTTTTCAAATCTGTAATTGTATCACTTCTAAAATGAAACCTCGGCTGCAGATTTCATTTTAGAGGTGATAAAAGTACAGATTGATTTACTGATGTAGGAAATTCGGGGACTCTTAGGTTTGGGTCTGCTTCACTCTGTTTGAACTCAGGATAGGCTTGCAGAGTTCTCCAGAGGATGGAGGATGAATGGTGCTTTGCTTTTTCTGAGATTTCGTGCATGAGAGCAAGCCTGGTTCATCAGTATTTCTTTCTCATCATTTTCTCATGAAATAGCTTCTATCTAGAAGGACGCCAAGGAGGAAATGTGAGGCCGGAGAGCAGCATAAGGTTCTTTATTCGAGGAGCAGCCAGTGGCCCCGCAGATTCAGTGTGGGCACTGTTTAAAGAGAGAATAGAAAAAGGCATCGCACGGCAAATGGTCACCCTAAGATAATTCGTATCTGTGTGGGAACACCATCGTTCTAATACTTGAATATGCTGTGAAACTGGGGTTATTTTGTATTTTATAAACTTCCCTATAGTATCCGTAAACATTTTTATTATATCAACTTGTTTCATTCTCAAAATACTTAAGACTTACACCAATGGCCTCGTAATTTACTAAAGCGTATTCGTAGTTCTCATGTCATTTTTCGGGTATTTCTTTTCTCAGCCAAGATCGAGGTTGTCTTCACTAATGCTGGCAGCTTTCTTAAAGGCAGTTTACGAAAACACAAACACCCCAACCTACCACCTACATACAGTCCCGGCTTTTTATAAAAATATTAAGGGTTTCATAGCTTATGGGAATAAAATGTCTTTTTCCAGAAAAAAAGAATCTCTTACTAAAAGTAGCCCAGAGATTTACTTTTGGTGTAACGTAGAAAATATTAACTGTAGGGTGTGAAGGGAGAATTTATACATCTATCCATTCCTCCATCCATACATAATATACTTACGTATGTACAGATAAACATATATATGCACACACACATATACATGTAATATATTTTTTGAGTTACTGGTATTTGTAAGAAATCTTTACAAAATTCATTTTAAATTTGTAAACCTCAGAGAGGCTGCCTCTTCTGGCCTAGAATACTGAAAGCCATGCTGAGTGGAGTCGTTTGCCCTCAGTTTGGCTCCCACTGCGACCTCGGAGCCCTTCGGGTCCCTGTGTCCTCGGAGCCCTCACCATTTCTCCACGACCGGGAGAGGGGCAGAGTGAGCCTCAGGAGCCGCTGCCACACCTGTCACTCCCTGTAGCTCAGATTCTTCTTACTCTTCTCCAAGAGCATCATGAGCCAGATCAGCATCTTGAACCATGTGAGTTCGCTGAATGAAACTGTAGCTGCCCAGCCTTTAGCTTCTGCATGGTGAAATTCTTAGCCGTAGGATTCTACAGGTTTATTTTTTAGAAAATTTTGTGTTTTTTTTTTTTTTTTAGCAGTTTCAGGTATAGAACAAAACTGTGGAAGGTACAGACTTCTCATCTACCTCCCCTCACCAGTATCCCTTCCCAGAGGCATTTGTTACAATAGATGAACCTACGACTGACACATCATTATTACCCAAAGTCCATAGTTCATATTAGGGTTCCCTCTTGGGTGTGGCATATTCTTTAGGTTTTGAACAGAAGGTATCATTGCGTATATCCACTATATTATAGTATCATACAGAATAATTTCACAGCCCTGAAAGTCCTCCGTGCTCCACCTAGTCATCCCTGTCTGACCCTACCCTGGGGCTACCATGATCTCTAGTTTTGTCTTTTCCAGAGTGTCATGTGGTTGGAATCATGCAGTATCCCGTCTTTTCAGATTGTCGTCTTCCACTTAGTGATACGCATTTATGGTTCCTCCGTGACTTTCCCTGGCTTGGTAGGTAGCTCCCTTCTTTTTAGTGCCGAGTAATGAATGTCCCATTATCAGGAGGCACCACCGTCTGTTTCTCTGTTCACCTCCTGAAGGAAGTCTTGTTTACTTCCAAGTTTTGGCAGTTATGAATAAAGTTGCTGTAAACATCCACGTGCAGGTTCTTGTGTGGACATAAGTGTTCGGATCATTGGGTAAATACCAAGCAGCACAGTTGCTGGATCATATGGTAAAGACGTGTGGTTTTGTCAGAAACCGCCAGTCTCCCACAGTGGCTGTCCCATTTGATGTTCCCGCCAACACCGAATGGGACATCCTCGCTGGCATTGGGTGTGTCGGAGTTCTGGATTTTGGCCTTTCTGATGGGTGTGTAGTGGTCTCTCCTTGTTTGAATTTGTATTTCCCCGATGACATGTGATGTGGAACATCTTTCCATATGCTCATTCGGCATCTGTCTATCTTCTTTGATGAGGTGTCTGTTAAGGTCTTTGGCTCATTTCTTAATCGGGTTGTTTTTTTTCTTAATTGGGTTGAGTTTCAAGAGTTCTTTGTAAATATTTCATATGACAAACAGTCCTTTATCAAATGGGTCTTTCACAAATATTTTCTCCCTGTCTGTGGCTTGTCTTCCCTCTCTCTTGAGAGTATCTTTTACAGAGGAGAAGTTGTTCATCGTTATGAAGCCCAGCTTATCCATTATTTCTTTCACGGATTGTAACTTCTGGTGTTGACCTAAAAAGTCATTGCGATACCCAAGGTCATCTAGATTTTCTCCTGCATTATCTTCTAGAATTTTGTAATTTTTTCATTTTAACTTACTAAAATTTTAACATGAAGCTGATGTTTTTTTTAAATCTCTTTTGGCAGAAACATTGCTACATCATCAATAACTTAAGTCAATAAATGAATGAATAGTTAGGAAACCGCCAAGTAGGCTAACCACAAGAACTTTAGTCCTGCACGCTATTTTGCAAACAAGATTTGTTTTGCTGAAAAGGGCACTTTATTTCAAGGCTGCTCTGAGTGTTCATTTTTATTGGGTAGTCATTACATTCGGCTTATCCTAACCGTTTATCTGTCAGGACCTTTTGACAAATGATGTGTTGGATCTCTAACAGCAGAACTGTATGGAGAAAAAAGTGGGCACTGACTGTGAACAAGGGTTGCTTTGAGTCTGTGGGGTAACCGTCTCTTTCCACTCCACAAACAAGGGGATTTATTGGCCCCAATAGTATTTAAAATACTTTGCGGAGGTATTTGTATAAAATTCAACATTAAAAAAAAAATCAAAAGCTTTTCTTCATACAGATGTCTCAGTTGGTATAATCTAATGTAATCTCAGCCATAAGTCAAAAGTTTTTCTTCTGTGGGGTCATGTAGTTCTCTGAAATAAAAAAATTATTCTTAATTTAGACATGAAGAGACTCAAACACTGTACATCTAAGAGTGCCAGCAGTCATTTTGTCGAGGGACAGGTGTGTGCAGAGCCCTGGTGGGCATCATGAGGAATTACTGAAATACTATTTCATGGTGTAAGGATCTCGCTATACTGAGCCTACAGTGTTGGAATGTGAAAATAATTTGTGTGGGGGGTGGGCTGGAGTGGAGGAAGGATCTGTGGGTGGGAGGGAGCTGAGAGAAATAGAGATTAGTCCCACACATCCCAGTTGAAGGAGCACGAGCTAAACCGAGGGAGGCCTGTGTCCTGATCTTCCTGTGTTGGTCACAGGCCGTGTGGCCTCGCAAAGCCCTCCCTGGGCTTCTGGGTCTTCGCTTGTGGAGACAAGGGCGGGGGTCTGAGTCATTCTGGAAAGTATTTCCCAATGAGCAATAAGTAGCTTTCTCTCTCTCTTGCTTCTCACATACTTTTTCCCTTAACTTCAGAACAAGACAGACTTCTTGGCAAAGTATTATTTGACTGCAATTAGCCATATTCAACCTTTTTTTTTTAAAAAAAAGATGGAATCTCTGCTATAAAAAATTGATCAGTATTCTACATAAAATCTAGACATTTATCATTTCTTAAATTTTGGTACAAAGCACAAATATTTAGAAACTTTACTTTTTAACTAAAGTCATCCTCGTTTTCACTTCTGTTCACGGTTCTGGATGCCACAGGTAGGATTGTCACCTGGTGGTCAAGAAAGGGAGTCAGTATGGGAATTGGGTGACTTCTTCCTTCTTAAAACAAACAAACAAACAAACAAACAAAAACCTAAAATTCCTCATGTCCTAGGTCGAAACCTGGGACTGGCATTTGATACGACAGAATGATTCATTTTTCATCACAGCGGGACATTTTTTAAACGAAAGCAAAACACTACCAACATTCAAACGGAACCTACAGTAGAGTTGTTTGCTGACAGCTTCATGTCCCCAAAAGACAGAAATGCATGACAAATGGCTCTCCATTTTAGTAACTCCTTATTCTTTTTTGGAGCATCTTAGAGAAGGATGACTACACATCCTGCCCTAGTTCACAGGTGGGGATGTGAGGAGGTCTTTTCACACAGATAGTAGCCTACCAAGGACATAGTATAGTGTGACCCCAATACGGTGAACAGATCTCCCCGATACCGGTGTGTTGAATGGGGCGGTGTTAACAATACTCCCGTTTCATGTTATGTAACCAGATTTCTTGTAGCTAATCTGGATTTATTAAACCCATTATGATATTACTGGTTGACTGCATCGTTTTCCTCATCTATAAATGCGGGCTTTTGACTAAATAGATTTTGTTGTGAGCAAAATACTTGAACAATAGTTTGCTTTAGCTGAGCGATCATGGTTTTTTTTTTTT